>JAQFZX010000667.1:0-48517 GCA_034682405.1 Hydroisotoma schaefferi
GACCTCAATAACTAAATTCCGAAAACAGAAGTTGAAAAAGTTAAACCGTTCGAGAGTTAGAGCGCGAACGGACGGACAGACGGACAGAGTGAAAGTTCATTCACATAAAAGGCATTTACATGCCTTTAATAAGTAATGACGAATAGAGGTTAGGTCATAGTTCAATAGAATGTTACATAACCTACGGAGTGGGTCCACAGACAGTTGAGAAGTGGAAGTGTCTGACGTAAAATGGGTAATTTAATTTTCCCCTTTCTCCTATCTATCCAAACGTGTTACAACTATACTTACTCAAATCGAGATTGCATGCGTTTTCTACGTGTAATTTGGCCAGGAGAAAGCTCTTTGATTTATTTTCAGTCAGCAACAGCTACTATGGTTGAAAACGACCTTAAGTTAACTGATGTTTAGCTTCTAGCTTATAAAACCATTAAGTAGTTACAGAGAAAGTTTCAATCTTATTCGCTATTTTCTGCACAGATCGGTGCATCAAGAACAAGGAAACGTATCTTTAGCAGATGTCTTCAGGGAAAGGGTAATACCAAACCCTAAGTGAACTGAGGTTCCGGTTTTCACGAAACACGAAATACTCTGAAACTGGATAATGTAGGATTTCTCTCTTTTGAATAACGTTTCCCAAAACGGAAGGCCTGTGATATAGAGATGTATCTGCGAAAAACTAGGTCGAACATGATTCTGCCTTCACACCCTAGAAACTGCTTCAGACAATAGTCTGCATCCTAAGACAATTTTGGCAAGAATGGTCGGTGCCGTATTGTACCCCTAAAATCACTCTTACGTTCTACATAAATGTAAATATATTCTTATAATATCTTACTGTAAATAAGTGCATTCATCCACCAGTATAACTGAAATGTGTATATAAATAAATCCTACAAGGCAACAAACGCAGGCAGCAGCTTACTGAGTCCTCGCAACCGTCCTTATGCAGTAGCTGTGTGAGTACCTACTTATGCAGTTTAAGGGGTCTACGCCAAAGGAATACATGATTGGACTGGGTGTTCCCTAGTGGAAGGGATAGTGAGACTGAAACAGGAAGCACATTTCTGACAAAAGACAACTTAACACTGATTTCATCGTGGAAGCTTTAGGCCAATGTCCTACTAAAGTAGAGGCTAATGCAACGCCAAGTTTAATATATTTTTCAATTTTTCATGCCCCCCGTGGTTTAATCGAGGAGAGATTTTTTCTAAGAGGAGAGCTTTCATTCCACTTTTAAGACATAAACGAATTTTCTCCTTTCTTGAGTTACACAACAGAAAGGCTTTGGCTGTGGTAGTGGCAGTAGACAGCTTCTTATAACATTAACTCTTCCCACATAAAGTTGTTGCCTGTAGAAACATTCTAGAAGGAAATTGCATTCTTTGATCACGGAGCCTATGCATTCTGAACATTAAAGAGTAACCAGGCAGACCTGTTACGTGCTACCTTCTGCTCTCAGTTGGACATAAAGAGGATGACATGACGTGAAAGAAAATGCAAAAATGTTAGAATGGCAAAGGCAAATTTATCGGTTGGCCGAGAACTACCTTTGGGCTCATAAGAGTTGTGAAAAGATTCCACTATTCAAAACCAAAACGTTGGAAATAGCGGTTTCCTCATCTCTAATCGTTTTCCTTTTCATACAGGACTGGTAATTCTATCATTTCTACCACCACAACTGCAACTGAGTATCTTATATAATTCAGGCTTAAGGGATGAAATTGATTATCTTCCACCACATTAAACGCATTTACCCAAAGGCAGTCAAGCTTTGTGTACCTAACTTTAAATGTGAAAGTTTTGAGGAATTCACATCACGCTTTCATTGAATGCTGTGCTCTGCCGCTTTCGTGAACTGCTCATAAAAAGGCCTAAATATGATTGTTCAATTTCTGTAACTGAGAACCTTTTACAGTCGCTTGCACTATATCAAGGGTTTTGGAAGACGGATGGTTAAAGTCCTAGACCAAATGCAACAAAAATTAGTCATTAAATATCAAAACAGAGTTCAAGGGAAGACGAGAAAAGTATGCTTGTATATGTAATTATTTCATTAATGGGAACAGATATCCGAGAAGTTCTGTAAATAGGGTTCAAGTCTTTGGCACTTATTGGAGCAGTTAAACTGTGCTATATGTTTATGAAGAACTCTAGGAAGCAATGCGCCTCCATTAGGGAACCTTTTGATTAATGTTCTTAACGGATGCTCGAGTTAGATGAAAATTCTTTCTCCAAGCTGAGCTCGTCCAACCAGCCAGACATTGTATAGCAGAAGTTATAATGTTATCATATCTTTTTAGAAGTAGAATGCGCAAAGTTGAAGGGGTCTGTAGTAAATTAGTGGGATTCTTTGTTGATCCTCCTACACGTTCTTTTAAAAGAGCCCAGCACCCAGACTACGAGAAACAAGAGCCTCTCATCTCTACCGTAAATGTTTCAACTGCTGGAAATTGTCAAGCAATAAGCCAATTCTCAGCCAATTAGCCCAGTTAATTACTGCTGTTTAACAACCGTAAATAGGAATTTAAACTGATTCTTTCCAATTAATCTTTAGTCTCCATATGAGTCGTACTTAGTTAGTTGAACTGGGATATAGGAATATAAAATTCCATTTTGGCACATACGTAGTGTTCACTCTCCTACAGTAAAATCTTTAGTTTATTTAATTATGTATACAAACGACTGAACTGTACGCAATTTTCCCTACCGTGGAAGATATCCTTTCAACTGTAGCGAACTGCATTCTTTACCGTTATAAACTGGTTAATTTAGAACATCCATGTCTACTTTTTATGTGTGTTATGAATAAACTGCATATGTTACTGGAACAGCGGAAGTAATGGCGAGAGTAACAACTCCATTACACGGAAATAAAGTTTATTTGATTAATTTTATCTTTTAAAAGCACATCAAAAGGGGGATAACGGGATCATTGAATGGAGAAAAGACTCAATATCAAGAATATAATAGAAAGAACATATAGTACATACCTTGTAATGAATGAAGCAAGAACCCAAGCAGCGACGCATATAAAAACTGCCCGTGAGCGTGTACAAACATAGTTGGCCCTCAGTGGTCGACAAATTGCGTAAAAACGCTCGAAGCTAATGGCCAGTATCGTCAACACTGATGCATTTGCCACCGTTGCCTCCAACAGGGGAATAAACTTGCCTGTAAATAAACCGACAAAACATTTCACAAACTTTCCTAAACAAGGAAGTGATGTGGACGATGTGTCTGCGGTGTTATTCGTGGTTGGGATCGGTAACGGATCGGAGTCAACACCAAAATACGAATTGGCTTGACTGTAGAAAAAAGTTGGCCGTCTATACAGATTTTAAGTAAGTTAATCTGGTTTCAATTAACGACTGAATAGGAATTGCCAAAATTAACTTTTCCTTACTAATTTACTGTGGTTTAGGTGGTGAGAAAGTGGCAAAAGACATCGACATTTTGTAGCTTGGCTTTAACCAGGTTGGACAAGCTTTCAAGCAGGTAAAAGCTTTTGGAGTTGCTCTCAAGAGATTAATCGGTCTGTTAGTGGCGATGAAGACATGACTAATGCAACTAAAACTACTGTTGGAAAGAATTGAATTAAGATGAAGTTGTCACTGTCATAAGATTATAATTCGCTGACTTCTAACGGCTTAAGAAAAACGAAGTCGTACTTAAAAGTTTGGTGTAGCAGTAAAATCATTAAACGTAGTAAAATTAAGAGTAGGTACATACGCTTTATAGAACATTATTACTACAGTAGCAAATTTATTGAAACATTGTGCCTACTGGCGTAAGTATACTTAATTAAATTAGACACCCGATATATCTACAGCGTTTCAAGGTCCCCAATAAAAAGTAGTTATCTATTAGACCATCAGAGTTCTAGAGAATTATCTCAACTTCAAAGGGATTCATATGCATGCATGTACGCTGTCAAATGGGGTTTTTACCAGCTTTAATCAAGTGAAAACGTCTAAAAGAAAACCAAAACAAGTACTAGCTTGACGTACTCTTTTTTGTCTCATTCGAATGAGAAAAGCTTTACTTCAAACGCTTTCTCCCACATATTCTTTGACCATTCCGTTACCCTTACATAGTCCTATCATTCAGCCTTCAGCGCCAGCGGTTTAACTTTCTCCGAAGAAATTAAATTTTATTTTCACTGTCACTGTGAACTAACCCTGTAGATCTTCGAGTTCTTGCTAAAAGTTTTCAGAGAAAGATAAGCGGATTTCCGCTTATTAAGTTCTGCACGCATGTCTCTTTCTTTGTACGTCTAAAAATAAAAATAATAGATCAAAAAGATGGGTTGTGTTCTAAATGACGTATTGCGTGTTAAACATTGCTCAACATTTTAATTAGAAGGAAATCTACGCATAGAAATAGGACGCTAGTATCGTAGAGAGTGACTAGCCATTTGGAAGTACCTATTATGCCATATCATTATTATTGCACTGCGAGTAAAACATCGGGAGCACAAGGGACTAAAGAGCTCAGATTCATTTTGTTAAGGTTGTTGTCTGTGTCAGTGTGTCATTGAGTATTTGTTAAACAAAAGCCAGCAAACATTACTCTTTGATAAATGTGAATTTGGACCGTGACAAGGATCAACTTACACAAATAAAAGCCCAGGATCCAGCGATCCGGATGATGTGTGACTTCAATAAGGGCCGTTGGAGTGCATATCACCAACACGAGTAGATCTGCGATGCTCAAGTTGACCAAAAAGATATTAGTAGAAGTTCTCATATCTCGTGAGCATCCGATAACCATTGTGACCATGAAATTTCCTATGGTTCCGACGGTAAATATTACAAAAAGTAGGACTAAGCATGTTATCTTCAGATAGAGCTGAAGCTCCTTATCATCCATCATCAGTTCCTTTTCAAAGCTGTCGGTTATCAATATAGTCGCTATTGCCTCGGCTGTCGAGGATGTGTTCCAATCATCTGTTGTCAAGTTGGTCTCAATTTCTGTCGTCATCATTATCAATACTCGCCGGGAGCAGAAGCTTTGTACCACTATATTAGAAATCAGATCAAAAATCGACCTGAAAGTAAAATTTTTCATGACCAAAATGAATGCTCATTTCTGGCCTGTTGATTTTTTATTTCTGATGAATATTAAAAACCACTTCAAACGGCAGCAGATATTAAAATAATAATGAATACCCACCCATATACCTGAGAAGAGTTTAATGGGGGTTTAAGCTAAGCCGACCTCGCCTATATTGTCTTTCAAAAACAAGAGTAATCAACTACAAACTAGTTGTTTAGATTCGAGACTTTTGCAAACTATGGTTTTATTGAGGGATACTATTTCTTGTAATTCATATAAATGGAACATCTATAAAATACATGCCGTACTTAAACCATTGTTGGTACCTCAATCCTCTTAATTTCTCTGCAGAAGGAGTTGAAGAGGAAGAAAAACGAAAGCGATTCTCAAGAATAGCTAATTATCCTGTTTGATACTAGAGTAGATAAGTACGAACTTCAAAGGCTACCAAGACCATGACCAACTAATAACGGGTATTTCTACATAAATGATACTCCGAATCTGCCCACATACTCTCACTAAAATCCATTCATTCGTTTATTACTAACAATCCATATCCCATTGAGACGGTCTCTACTTCATGTAAATGGTACACTTTTGTCCTCTTGTCACCCAGTTTACCGGCATCCAACGAAGAAGCCTTGTAAAATACGACAAAATCTAGTCTTTAGTTGTCCAACTGAATTTCAAAAGGATCGGTTCTAGCCCACACAGAAACTATGTAATTACTCCAAAATCCCACTAAAAGGCATCAAATACAAATACTGCTATTCTTGCATTGGCAATTAATCTATAATTAAATCCCAACATATAGAATCCTCCTTTCAAAAGCTCAAAAAAGCTTTTACTACAAGTGGAAAATAATTGCCAACGATTGCAAAGAAATCTTAATACCTTTTGTAAATACACTCACCCTGCAGCCTTAGAGTTAAGGTCGGGTACGTGATAAAACTAAACAACAAACAAACAAGGACAAGGGTCTATTGAAAAACGCAACTGAGAATTAAGAATACCAAAAACAGGATAGATCTGGAACTGGAACTCTGGAGAGCAAAAGCAAATAATTAATTCCTTGTTGGAAAAAATCTACACTGAGCTAAAGGACTTGAATGTTTGTATAAGTCCTTTGTATATTGTAAAATACCAGTTGCCTCCGCTTTATTTATTTGCTCCATACTTTTTCACGATAAGTCTATTCAAACAGAAGGAAACCATTACTTTTCAGGAGTATTTTACAGTATTCTTACGAAAGAAATGCTTACAGTATGCTCATGCTGTTGCTACAGTCTGTGATTGCGTCATTTATTTGATTCTACTAACGACGATTCAATGTTGATGAATGATGATAGAGATATTGAAAGAAATTAAAACTGCAAAAGATTATTAAAACCTTTGATTCATTGGCCTTTATCCAGTAATTAGGATAACATTTCGATACTGTTAGTCTGTTATTGGAATGAGATTAGAGCGTCTCTGTCTGAGACACATCTACAAGGTCAAGGGATTCTTTCTGAAACATTACCAAGTATGTATCTAAAGAAAGAGCAAGATGATTTTTTCCATGCCTTATAAAATTCTTCGAAGCCTGTCATAATTTAAAATATAATCGGGTTTACATGAGACGCTTGACATCATACCTGTTTCCAAACCCCTTAGCACTCTGTTTCCTTTTATCGTAAACGAATGGATTAAAACCAATTCGACAAACTTTGCCACGTTGAAGGAAGAAGTTCCAAATCTAGTCAACAATTTCAGGAAACAGAAACAGATGGAAAAAGTATCTTCCTTAATACATTTCTTCGAGTCATGATATGACAGGACGTCGCACTTGGCCCGGTTCTGGTGAAACGGTGACAGTAGACGTGGACATTAATTTCGGCTATTTTGCTTCACCTTCTGTTCCCACTCTGGTGCTTTAATAAAATCTCATTACGGTTTCAAAAGATCAAAAATTTTTTTTTGTTTCACTTAAGATCTCTGGAATAGTAGAGAACATTTTACTATATCCCTCATTTGTCCGCCCTCGAGGCCCGCCCACCTAACTCTTTAACTGAGTGGCAGACAGCTTGAAAGCTCTTTTAATCTGGGAGCAGTAGCTTGTGCGATTTTATTGTATTTCTGTCTGAATCGCTTAATTTGGTTGAAATTGACAATATGTGTGAACGATTGAGTTACAAAGCACTCAAACTGAAGCTGTGCAAAGATGATGACGATGAGGCAATTAGGCTTCCTTTTTTTCAACGATGGTTTAAAGATTTACTGTTTTCTCCTCACGTTGCCTTTCACAGCTTGTCTTAATAAGGGACGTAATATTTATGGAAAAAAAAGTGAGTTTATTCTCGTTCATGAAGTCTCATGTAGTTCTAAATATCTTTAATGCTTGTAATACCTAACAAAGAAGGTTAGCCGTTTATGATTAAAAACTTTACTTCAAAGTATATATTTTCTGGATAATGTATGCAACCCTAATCAATTCAGATTCAGAATATTTAAATTTGATCTTACCTTATAAAAATTTTGACTTAGTGTTGCGTAGTGGAGGTTAGCCTTAGTCTCAGTTCGGGAATATAATTCAATTCAGCTCAGTTCAATGATTTACTGTAGTGACAATGATAATTGGTAGCGAGATAGTACAAGCTTTACCTTCAGCAATCCTTCACTTAAATATACATATCTTCTTTTTTACTGTCACTTAAATGTTTTGCTCTTTAATGGGAAATGTGAGTCTGGGGTCAGGTACATATTAAATGTTTCCAAATTAAATGAATTTCCACTTTATCTGTGGAAAGACCTATTAAAGCGTTCAATATTTTTACATGCAGTACTAGATTTGTGTTTAATAGTGGTATTTTACAGGCAAAATGCTTGCTTAAGGATATTAAGCAGTGTGGATAAAGAACCGGTGAATAGTTGTGATGTGAGTGAGAAAGTCTAACGTGAAAGATGTTAACCGTCCGGGTTCCAGAAGAGCTTTGTGAAAAAAGCTCAATCCATGCCAAGTTTTATACTCAATTACTCAACGTTATTCTAGTTGTTCCACGGTTTACCCTATGTCTGCTCCTGCTGGTATGCATTGTTCGTATACCGATTTATTGTTGTAAATCAGCATAACATCTCGTATCTCAAGTTAGCTTGCTGTTTGTATATTTAGGATGATTTTTAACAACTGTTTGAAACCCTTAAACTCGGATTAACAATTCAAAACATTATTTCTCGTCCCCGTCAATTATTAGAGGGATGTTTTTCACCAGTTGCATGTAGTATATGTGCGTCATTTCTATACTTTCTAATAGAAAGTTTCTATTTAAAGCCTTCCTCAAGAAAAAGTGGTGCAAATTAGGAATCAATAATTCAAATTATTAAGGAAGCCGGTCAAGTGTTCGCGAAAAGGTTCATAAACACGGAATTGTACTTTTACCTGTTTAGATTTTAAAACACGGTACTAACGCTTCATGAATTTCACTGCAATCCACCATTATAATTTTACCCCACTAGACATTTCATTTCCAACACACACAATGAGCTATGTGGGCCATAAACAAATTAGATTTTTTTAAAGAATCGAAGTTTGCAAAGTAAAGTTTTGTTGTATCTAACTCTTGACGTTGTAAGCGTATGGCCTTGGCTGAGTTGCGATACGCCATCAGAAGTCGCTAGATTTTATCCAGGCAAGACGACCAAATTTAGTATAAATCAATTTTGAACTTTTCGGGTGGTTGGAGGGCCTGACTCGTATTTTCACAGATTTGGTGCTATCCTATTTTACAGCTTCAATGTGCTAACTTCAGAGCTAAAACACACATTTATAACCTCTTCTCATACGTTACGCTTTTTATGTCATCTGTCGTACAGTTTTCTTTTGTATATTCAAATGACGCATAAATAAATAAAAATTAGAGCTTAAAAGTTAAAACAGTACAACAGTTGTCAAACTTTTCTGAGTTGCCTTAACTGCTTCACAAGTGTGCATTTCGAAGTACGGGTAAACAGTTTTGCGTTTTGCTATTCAATGTTGTGAAATTTTGAGCTGCTTCTGCAAAGATCACTTTTGGAATGATAACAGATAAAATAGGTTTTGCAAGCTACATATTGTAAACCGTCAAAATAAATAGACTAAGCCATGAATCAACGAAAGCTTTGTTGTTTTCTTTAAGGCTCATCCCGTTGTTGAACTTCATGTTTTCAATTAAAATCTCTGATTACAGCTTTTCCTACCTTCCTAATAGTAAACACGCATCAGAAACAAACATTTCTAACAAAACTTACAAACCTATTTTTTACATTGCATGGGTCGTTTAGTATGGTGATACCACTGCCGTGGTTAAGATTAGCTTGATTATTAGATTGTAAAGTTGTGATACTTCGTATTCTTTATATTCTTTTTAATGTCAAGGACTCCTTAGCAATGTTATACAACCTTTTGTATTATGTTGAAGGAAGCAAATGTTATGTGAACTCAGTTCCCTTACTACTACTAACCAATTTCAGAGTCCCAACCTATGAACCGTAAATCAACATGCTGTGCGGTGGTGGGGAAGGACCAGTAAACTAAGTTAACTGCTACAGTGAGTAAATCAAGCCAGACAGACAAGATTCGATTGAGATTTTTTATTATGTATAAATCTAGATATTCGCTATGATGTTACTATATCATTGATGCTTCTTCATATGATTTCATTTTGAAGAATCACAGGTACTACTAATGTCTATTTTGAATTACTTACACCATCGTTAACTACACTTCATTCAAAGCTTTAAAGTTGTAATCATAGGCAGCATCAAGTCATTTAAAAAATTTCTAGCAGCAGAACTAAAAATCTATTCATAATTAAGAATCATTATAGAAGAAGAAATATAAGATTTATAATAAATTTAATATTTAAATTGGTAAGGAGTGTGAAAAAAACTTGTAAAATATAAATAATGGATCCATTAATCTCCAACGTAGAGGCCAAGGAAGTGTCAGTATAAAAATAAATGGTAAAATAGATTTAAATGGGAGGTAGTTGCATTCAGAGTTTGTAAAAACAAAACTATACACCACAATAAAAATTAGACTATCAACTATTCGTTGTAGATCCATTCCCAAATTAACCATGCTCTTCTTCTTAAAAGTGAGGTAAAAGATTAATTAGACGGGGGACAGGACTAAAATTTATCGTTCCTCTGATGACGACGAAAGACTCCAAAGACTACTAGGGAGATAAGCATCAGACAAAAAGTTACTGCTACCGCGGCGATGATTCCCAAGAGTGAAAAACAGTCATTGGGGCATCCGTTCCCTGCCACAAAAATTCCAATTTAACATTTCAAAGATTTCTTGAAACCTAAATTAATACCACTTAATAAATAAATTAGAACCATATGCAGAAATAAATACCACGTCGAAAAGAACACATCAAATTAACGCCCCATACAAAGCTACACATTCAACGCATCAACCCTTCTACTCTACTTGTAAATACGCAACTACAACATCATGTTAACTTTCTCCGTTAACATTAAACACACCGTGTAGCCTCAGATAGCTAGTTGCCCGAAACTGTTTGTGTGGTGGGTTTTCATTTGAATATGAATGAAAATGAACTTTTAGCAAGTACATGTGTAATTGAGCCTACCATAAAGTGTCGGTCCTTGAAAGGCAAGTTCAGGAAGGTCATCTGGGCCCACAACATGGACGACACGTCGTAGACGTAAAGACTCTGCTGAAACAGTCTCATTATATCTGTCATTAAAAAGCTCATCCACACTCCGTTTATGCACTTTTACGGATGTCCGCACGTTTCTCTTGCTCGGTTGTGGAGTAAAACTTGTGGTTTGGGGCTCTTCACTATGATCATGAGAGGGGATATGGAGCTGTTGAAAAGTGGAAACTAATAATGAAAAATATTTCCCAAGCAATTTTTCAAAGGCATGAAATTTTATTGAGTCAGATCTTGTTTCAGATTTTACTTTACGCCCAGTATCACTAGCATTACCTCAAGGTATTCGGGACACTCTTCGCAAGCTCCTTTGCACAAGGAAACGGTGCATTCCAGGAAAAGGTCGGTGACATCTGGAAATTTAAAAGCCTAGGCCGAAAACAATGATAATTTTTAAAAGTTCATAAGAAAGTTAATTTTTTTTAAATGTAAGGACTTTTTCTTTAGTATAGCTTTCAACGATTTACTAACACTTAAATAAGCATAAGCTGCAATAGTTCCAGGGTTCCGTTGTTTTTGCCATCCTCCCATAAGTTTAGGCTTCACTGCACATCCCCGACTGTTCAAAGCAAATTTTTAAAAGTACTTTTTAATAAGAACGAAATAATTCCGCATAGTTTTATGAAAAACTTTAGCATGGAGCATAATAAATGAATAAGACTTGAGTTAGTCTCAACTGATGATAGTATAGGCTAAAGTTAATTAAATATAACAAACTTGTCACTGAGAATGATCTTATTGCTAGGAGTCCCATCGGTGGCAACGCAATTTCGAACCAGCAGATCAAAGTCTGGGTCTCCTTGAACTGAAACCACGGCAGTCAAGAGTTCTCCAACTGGAACCAGTCCCTGGACGGAAGGAGCTCGAGGTCCTCGACCAGACTGGAAAAAATTAATTACTTCTAAAACGTCATAGTGTGTGAAATTTTGTAATTGAAAGATCATTTGATACGTAATTTGAACTAAATCAACAAGAAAACAGAACAAGTAATCAGAACTTGGTAAACTTCAATACAATTGAAGGGTGATGGCCCTACAAATAGATAGTTCTGATGTCTAATTCCATTTCCTTGTTTTTGTAATATTTGCATAAGCTTATACAAGTTTTCCAAACGTGTTTGCATCCTACTGTTTAATGCGGGTCGTTCTTTCATACCAATTACACCTATCCTCTCCGAAATAATTAATTAGGAATTTGTTACGTTTGTAAACAACTGTAAAAATGTATAGAAAACAGGATGATATTTTTGTATTGCAACTAATTTATTTTGAAGGAGTAATTCATTTGGTTCTTATTTACAGTTCATGGCCGCGTTAATACTTTTATTTCCATCAAGTGCGAAATTGCTTGACAGATTCATCGTCATGATTCTCAGATCTTGGGATCATTTCCTTTGTTATTTGATTCTTAGACGACTTCTAGCTAAACATCAAAGAAAATTTTCTATGTTTTCTTACAAGAATGGTTAAATTAATCAAACATTTCTGGTGAGGCGTAGAAAAATATTGATTTCTTTTCTTTTGAATAGATCAAAGCGGAATGCCAAGTACAAAAGCATTGGAATTTGAAGCTGCAGAACCCAATCAAACCCCATGCAGATTCAGAATACATTTACACATCTCGTAGTTTGATTTCATTCCTACTTTTTCACGACCCAGATTTCCGAATTTCTCGATGCAATGAAATCGGCATTCCTCTGCTCGTGCTTTTGAGCAGAGGTTCTTTAGGTTTCAAATACAATTGCAAAGCTCGACTTAGCTTTATTTTAAGCGTTCTAATTATTTTGCCTTATTCTGTTAGGATTACCCGCACTCTCGTTTCGACCACTATCGTTAAAAATGTAGAAAACTTTAATTAATTCTTAATTGTAAGCGACAAGTTTTTGCTTCTGATACAGAATTCCTTCTTTTAAATTCCAATCCAAGAAAAATGCAATTATAAATACGTCCATCCTTTATTGGCAGAAAGTTTGTTGAGTCCTTTATCCTAATTCCAGTTTTTATCTATCTATCTAGCAAGCCTTTTGTATTTAAATGTCTGCATATTATTTGTTTCTTCATACATTTTACACAACCTATCCTACCCACTACTCCTTCTAATAGTAAGACATTACAGCCAGTGCAGTGTGTGTAGATATGCAGCAGAAGTACAAAGCTAGAATTCAACCGGACCGGCACCGGACGCATAACTATATAAGACAACTCCAAGAATCTTGCCTTCAACCTTCAACAAGTATTAGATATTATATTAGTAATAAGTGTCTGTGTGGGTGTAGTAGTGTAAAGTTAAATATCACAAGATTTCATGTCATAGCCACTTAAAATAGCTTATCTCGTTTTTAGCACTTTTCTCAAGTACCTACACGCTATCTTATAAAGCTGCCCATCCTACCGACGGTGGTTTTGAGGGAACTCATGAGCTGAGAAAAACAACTTTCTCAAGCAAGCGACGTCTTGACAAGACAAAGCACAAAAGGTTGAAAACAAAAGCTCAATTATCAAAACATAATGCATACAGCTCACAGATAGATCAGTTTAAAGTGTAAACACGAATTTTGCTCATCAAGCCAAGCCGCAAATACCACAACACAACAATAAGCATACTAGGAACTCAGTCAATTCACAACTCAATTCAACTCCTTTATATAAGATCTTACTCTATTCAAGTTCGAGACATCTTCGCCAGCGACATTTCTTCTGAATTAACATACTATAATTACTTCCTACCCATGCATCGAATAATACCGACTGACTTGGTGTGGATGAATGATAAGTCGTTAATGAGAACATAACTTAAACCACAACTATACCACTGCCACAGCAGTGACTGTGTCAGTGTTCGTTGTTCAGGCTATGAAAGGCAATGTTCATTTGGCACACGGTGGGTATTCAGTCCGAGCTAATAATGCACACGTCAAGCGTAACGGCTGCTGTTGCTTACTGCTTGAATCTAAATAACACCAACAAAAATCGCAGGACCATGTGATAAAAAAGTGTACAAAAAAAACAAAGCATTCCGTACAACAACAAGCCATTGACTAATAATGTATTACGGTTATAAGAAGATGCGACTCTTCAGAAATGAACAGAATAATAACATATAACATGATGTGTGGGCAGTATAAATAAATCGGACATGGGCTTTACTCGGTTAAAAAATGCAACGTGATTATTCCATTGAATAGAGTTTTACTCGCATGTATCCTTCATTCGCTCGGTCAAATTACTCACTGTACCTTATTAGAAAAGTTGAATATGTTTTTGCAAAATGAACAATGAATGGTTCTATGAAATTAGTGATAGATAATTATTACTCCCATTAAAAGATAATGTATATAATACAGAGACAGAGAGAGAGTGAGACTATTAATTTTAGTATAGGACAACAGTGCGACATTGTATTTTGCTGTACTTGTATGATGAAAACTAGAGTAGCTGAAATAGATCAAACTTTCTGTGACTTATTAATAAAATAGTATTTCAGCATGGACATTAGCATTAATCAAAATAGATTATTATGGGGTTTCTTTTCCATCCTGGTGAAATTCATAGCCTTGCCCTTTTACTTTGGTCGTTATCAATGGCCAATGCTTGTCTAAAACTCTCCCGTCTTATGAAAAGCGATCAATCAGTTTGTCAGCAGGAGTAGCTTAATAAACCTTTGAGTTGCTGTATTAGTAGCTTGATTAGCTTGGATCGTATTACTCATTTGAAGCAAAATACCATCTAATGTAACTGCTACTTTTACTATTACTACTACTACTAATACAATTTCGATTGAAGAGACAATGATTTTTTCGTGCCAGTGAACTATTGTCTTGGCGAAGATAGGGATTTACTTGGTATTATAAGGTCCATTCAGATTGATATCAGACAATGGGTTAGTACAGAGGATCGGCAGGTGACACAGATATGTCCACATTGAACATTGTCTTCTCCCAGACTAACAACCAACTTAAGCAAACTACTATCAACGACATAATAAGTATCCGTACGTACATCTGTCTGGTTGGATATATTATTTGTTGGATTATAGATACCTTTTCTCTCCAATTGTAACATTTCTTTTGCATGTGACTAACATTTATTGGCAAGTTTGTCTAAAATCCTAATAGCACCCTTTCCCTGCTTCCTATTGTAGTAAACCAACAAACCTTGTCAATGACCCACTGACTTAACTGCGGCTGGGTATTTAGGAAGTAGGCCGGTCGGTGACGAGGAAAATTCTTGTCTTAGCCGTTTCATTAGTATGAATGAAAGTTATTGTTCTGACCCCATGTCAAATGCCAAAATGGTTTGGTCAGGAATCGATACCGCAGGAGTACCAATATGTAGACTTACTATGTTGGCTTTCATTCTGTTTCTGATGATGTGACTAAGGTAGGAAAGTAATATGTATGTCTAAACTTTAACATCAAACTGTCAATCGTCAAAACTGCTAATAATGGTAACGGTTCCTGTTTGATACCACTTTCCTCATTGATTCCTTACAAGATTAGATTAATCATGTTTCTCCTTCTTTGCTTTCTGAATTCATAAATCAGAACGGTGGAGGGTTAGAAATTCGACACCAATTCGCTACTGGTACTTATTTGGGTCTTGATTTGTTTGAGATTAATTGTGCAACTTTTCTTTTCATCAGGAGGAATAATGTATGAGTCGAAATTTCAAAGCGTGTATTTGTTTTCAAAATTTGTAGTATAAAATGGCAGATGAAGATTAACTTCATTCTATAGAGTCGTATTATTTGAATGCAAATGAAGATAGATACATAGCTGAAGTATTAGTCCATAATACAAATAAAAATCATGCAGGAATAGTTCAACTAGGTCTATAAAGCTAATTACTGCTTCCTATTAATTAATATTATTTTCATACACTTCTTCAAACACAGTTATAATTGAAATGAACAACTGAAACTATTGATTAAAAGCAGAAAAGCATGGCATTTGATCCGTAGAATTTTTATTCCTGGCAGGATGCTGGTTCAAAAATGAATCAGTAAAAACAAAGGAATAGGTGATGCAGAACTAAACATTTCCTCTAGATCTTTTGGTACACAGTTTTAATAAACACATTCCTTGTTTGACGATGACGACTGAACTAGAAACGTTGTTTGACTTGAAATCTACGATTTAGAAAATAGTACATACTACAGGGAAACCGGTAGTATGCAATAGCTCTGGACGAATGAAAGTAGAGAGCTACAATATTGTAATAATAGTTTAGCTAATGAAAGTACTGTAAGCAGTATCATTGATCATTGAAACATTGAACTTAACCTATGCTCACATTAAGTTGAGCTGTAAGAAGGACAGTGGAACTTTTAACTGCCGTTCCAGAAACTCTTGAATGAATGTTAGCTTAAAACATGTGCTGTTTCTTCAGACCATTGAAAAAACAGTATTAATTTTTCAAGTAGTTCCCTTATATTTTGACTGACTCAGGTAAGTTGACACTTTGCAAAGGCAAAGCAAAGTGGTGACATAACTACGGATTGCGAACCTCAATCGACTCTTGTTGAAGAAGCAAGCTAACAGCTAGTCAAGGTTTAGTGGTATCCGCAAAGTAAAAAGTGTAAAGTGAAACGAAAAAGGACCTTAGTCTGAACGTTTGACTATTTTCTGCCTGTCAGGTTTTTTATTTACAGATATGTTCCACACCCTTATGTTGCTAATTTCGTCGAAAGTACCTCTCGTATAGAGAGGTTAACGTTAGCTACAACATTTCCCTTTTCTCACAACAAATTGAGTATCTTTTAAACTACTACAGCCCTCCAGTCCAGGATATCAATAACAGCTTAACAACCCTGAACTTGACGTAGTCTACAAGTTTAGAAAGACGTAGAAAGCTATAAGTTGTGCAAACTAAGATGAAAAGAGGATAAAAGGATCCCTTTATGGTATTAATAAATTCTAAAAATTTCCCTTGCGGTCTCTACTAACACGCAAATCCAAGTAAGATCTTCTCAACAACATTCTCTGTGAATATGATAATGCTTGTCCTATCCTTTCTTTCTCTCTTCTTTCCTCTAACAACACATTTACCATATAAAAAAACGTCTAGAGAAAGCCCGTGGTGGTAGTACTTATTACAATACCAAATTCATCCGAAGCCATAATATGTCTGGAAAACTGGTAAAACTGGAGAGTCAGAATGTCATAACATCCATTTTTAAACAACTGTGACTTAGCTATATATAGCCTAACTAACCTGTATCTCCAAAGAAGCGGAGGCGGTATCTCCGCTAAAAGTCAAGGTTTGAGACTCCAACATGTTGATACTCAAGGGGAAGGTGACAGTTTGGTCGATATTCCCCTCCCAAAGACAACGAATCCTCCTAGCAGCATCCCACGCTTCTTGAACACCGGGTTCCAAAATAATTACCAACATCCCTTCAACATAAGCTTGACCCCCGGTTGTAAGTCCGGAGTCGACGAAAGACACCCCGCATTGTCCAACTAACATTTCGAATTGAAACACTTTCTGACCCTGGTTTGGGGTGGTGAATCTGCAGCTTGGATCACTGTAGTGACCCTAAATCACAATATGAATTTATTAACAAGTCATTCATGAAAATCTTTCAAACATCTTCAAAAGCGAAAGTTACGGAAAAGAGCTAATTACCCTATATGTCTTTTGTGTATAATTTACACTCATGATTTTACATAATTTTTAGCCCCATAATTAATGCAAATTGAACAGGAAGAACAGAGTCTCAACTAAACTTAGTCCATGCATTACGAAGATTAAAATAACGTTAAACGACTAGTAGTAAATATAAATACGGAGAGGCCAGCCCCACTCGTTGGTAGTATTAGTAGTTTTTAAAGGAAGAAGACTAATTAAAGAACTTTTTCATCCATGGTGTAATCATTTGACGAGGAAAAGTTTCTTATGGTAATGTCCATTGTTTCTGTGTTAATTCATAATGCACCGTGTGTATAAAAAATTGTGTCATTAGTATTCCGTCGTTATTCATCGACCCACTACCTAGCTTCATTATTTTACTTTAGTCATATTCACAAAGGAACCTCTCTCGATAATCCTATTACTTAAGTACCTAAACTTTTATGCTTCTAAACTCTTTTCTCACCCAGTGTTTTTCTACTGGGTACACTTTCCCCTAGGATTGTTTACATTAGTTTATAATTATAATTAGTATCGATAGGGGTACATACTTTAGCATAAATGACACCGTTGAAGTCCTGATCAAACGTGACGCGGACGGTCATTTTCTCTTTGCCACAGGCAACGTCAATCGTCTGTACTTGTGCATTGTGATGAGCTTGAAGCAGTCTGGCACCTTCACCTTCTTGAGCTGCTGCGGCTTCCAATCCAGGATTTACATTTGCCGTAGGAGCTGAAGCCTACAAAATCATAATGTTAAAGTAAAAGTTTTGAAAAAAGTATTACAACTCCCTGAAAACCTTAAATTAAAAAAGTTGCTGACAGTCGGTTAGCCAGATAAAACGTCTGAGTAGAAGAATATTACTGCTACAATGTGCTTAAAAAAGATAGTACGAGTATAAGCTTTTTTTCTTTAAAAAGTCACACTTTATCGAATGTTTTTCCTTTGATTTTGCTCCAAAAGAGAAGTGAAGTACAAGAAAAGTTTTGGAGGAAATTTCATTAATTAAAGAGAATCACGATTATTTTAAGGCAATCAATGTAAAGCATACACCGTGTTTTGTGCACTGTTCTACATTGCCGTCATACTTTTACTAGATTTCATACCTCTTTAGTTTCTATTTAAGCTAATGTCCCGTTACATTTTCCAGGATTGTACTTTAAATCATAAAAAGCGTGTTGTACACCGCCGAAAGTAGTAGACTGTATCTTGTTAGGGCTCATGGTAAACTACATTACACGTATGGAAAGTATTAGTTAAGCAAAAGTAAACTCAAGGGAGTGAGCAGAAAAAATTCAACCAATACACTTTTCTAGTGCATTCCATTTTAAACTTTGTTTCTATTAACCAAGGAAATCCGTGTTATATTTTAATTTAAACGATAAAACTTGCTAAGGTGCACTACTCCAATTTTGAACGCTTCAAGCCATTTACCATGGACATCAGTTATGGATAACTATTAAAATGCCCTTATGCATGAACAGTATACAATAATATTTATTGGATAAAGAGAAGTTTTTGTTTCCATTCGAAGAACCTGAAATGTCTTTTATGTTATTTTTCATGGTAGAAGTCCACTTAAAGCTAACAATCCCGTTTTTACAAAGTAAGCGATAATTTTATTCCCTGGTGCCATTTATAACTACAAGGATTACTAACGACTTTATAAAGGCATAAAAACTACCGTGAAATAATATATAATCCAAGAAGAAATTTTCCTTAATGGGCCAGAAATGTTAATAATGGATAATTTGTGTACTGGGGTTTTTATATTGGAAACTAGGTGCTTCTGATTTAATTTTCGTTGCTTTCAATCCATCACAATGCATGCAGGTTTGCTTAGAAATAACCTTAAAACCTGTATGTCTGCACATAAAGGTAAACGTAACGGAGAAAACTCTACAATCAATAACTACTTCTCATCTAGTATTATATCGTTGGATTAGATTGTTTTTTTAAATTCAAGATAAAGCTGGCTCAACTTTACCTCTAAACCTTTTAATTTAAAAATGTATTAATATCCACAAAGCAAACTTAACAAAATTGCAGATTCGTGGAGTTCTAAGTATCAATTTGTATCCTGGTGATTCCAGTTTTTTCCAAAATCTACATGACTTGTTGAACAACGTAGTATGTCCAAAAATCCACGAATTGTTTTTGTAATCATTGCAAACAAATGCAATTTATCCTAACCCCCCTGTAGGCTTCTACTCAGAATTCAGCCCTATGAGTTCTCTTTCAAAGCTTTCTTACTTTCGTTATAAAACGAGAAAACCTTTTCACCTTAAAAACATGCTTTCTCAATGCCACGGCTTCTGTTAAGATACCTTTCAAGGACATTACAATCTGCCTGAAGTAAGTTCATAATCCCCTTGTACTTAACCCGTCGTCGACCAGTACTTTTAACAGGTCTGTAATTATTTAAGGCTTAAGGAGACAAAAACAGGGTAAAGCTGATGTGGTATTTAACGTTGGGTTTCAAGGATTATTTAGACATTGAACCTCGCTCGCATGAAGGATCAGAAATGTTTTATTTAACTTGGGAAACAAATCTGATTACATGCTTGATGTTAATTGTACTGGCTAGCATTGGCAATGTTTCAGTTCTATTGAATGTGGAAGAGTCTTCTCATGCCACTGTTTAATCATCACTGGATGCTATGTAAATATAATTTTAATTGGAAAACTTTCTTGTAACCCTCTGGCAGTCTTAGCATTTACGGGAAAGCTGTGGAGACCCACAATTCGCCAGATCTATTTAAACTTTACAAAAAGGCATCAGTTGTTTTGTACTATCGCCACTTAAATGGCACGTTGATAATTGCTCCGTACCGTTATTATGAAAAGTTAGCTCGTATTTCAATTAGAAAGCAAAGCCCTAATGCTACGATACAATACGCTAAACAACCCTCCTTGCTGCGTCGATCGCTACAAAGATTTCAGAGCGAGAGCCTACTCCTTCTGGCTCCGTTGTTGTATGCTAGTCTATAACCAATATGAAATCATTGTTTGTATGAATGTTAGGAATCCGCATGTGATTTTCAATTTCATTTTGTAAGGGTTAATACTACTACTAAGTGTTGCTTTCACACTATTTTGTATAAGCAGTCTTTGGTCAAGGTTAGCTCCAGAGGCCCATGTTGGATTTTTGACCTATGAAAATAGATAAATAACATGAATTAGCTCACCTGAGCAACCACTACAATAGGTTCGGATTTCTTTACAAGTACAGCAGGAATTGACTGGACTTTTGGCTTAACAGTTGTTGTAGTTGTAGTAGCAGTAGTAGTGGGCGCGGTTATTGCAAGGGGCGTGGACGAAGATGTAGTTGTGGAAGGAGACGGCGATGCTGGGGCTCGTTTATTAATCAGCGTTTCATCAGGTTTTGACGCAACTTTAGAATCCACATTAGTCGAGGCAGCAGGCACTGGATAATGATAGCCTACAATCTGTAATACGAAGTAGAATAATCTTTTATAAATAAGAATAAATTGCTAAGGGATTACAGAAATTAAATGACGACATGACAAGTAATGATGATAAGGAGGGATTAATCATGTAATCATTTCATTATTACCTATCATCCATAAAGGTATTGTTATGTTAAGTTTCTCCCGTTATGAAACAACCCTTTGCTAAAGATGTAGTCGTGATTTATTTAATAAGGGAAAGATCATTTTTAGGCAAGGTAGAAGTTGAGTAACTTTACTGTCACTGTTGTTGAGAGTATTTAAAAATAACAATTTCTTTCTGTCCACCTTTCATTTCCATCAATCCTCTCAGAATACCTACAAATTATTTTAATATGACACCTCAACTTATATATTATTACGGTCGATGAAGTGGTAAAAGCTTTTAGTCATAAATGGATCTTTATCACTTGGCTTTTCGTTTAATAATTTCTCACTGCTTATTTATTTTCAAATAAGCTATTAGTCAAGGATGCATAAGAAAGACCTGTGCTGTGCTTGGTTGATGCACAATTTATTTATGCAATCCGTGTTATTCTGTTATACTGTTACTTAAACGCGCAAACTATTTGTACAACAATAAACATTTCGCTGTTATACAAGCTTGCCGAATCCTGCACACAATGACATTTTGAGGATGAGGAGTCGGAGCTTAATTAAATGGATATAAATCTTGTTGTGTGCATTGTGCACCAAAGAATAGCTTCTTTTCGGAACTCCACCTTGGATTTTGAAAATTATTATTCAAGTAAGGAAAACCTTATAATGTATTTACTTGCGAGCCGTTGTTGACCGTACAGGCGTAGAGACATTTGACACTCCATCCAACCGTGTGATTAAATGCGGACAAAGAGAGGTAAATGAATTGGAAAATGAGACTCATTAAACTTTGCACGTTCATCTTTTTCTTCGGCTAATTACATTTAAATAATCATGACCTTAACACTAATACGTTGTTTGGGATGGGCTTATATGCCTTTTAATTTCTTTAGTTAGAGATTCTGATGGACAATAGGAAAGAATGTATTTCTAGATATACTATATGAGGAGTTTATGATAGAAGTAATGTAGCTAATATGTATTAACTTTGACAATTAAAGTCGTACCATCATAAAATAAATACAGGATTTTTAAAATTGATCATAAAGCATTCGTTATACAGAGAACAATTTTAAACATTGCATATTTAGTTAGCTTTTCATGACTTTACAGATCCATTTTTAGTTTACGCTGATGACAGGGTTTACGTTTTTATTGAAGTGCCTCCGAAGGCACACTACCAAAATTGTGAACAGTTAAATTGCTACTGAAAATTTTTTTATTGATCTAATGCAAACAAAGACGCAACATCATGGTCACATAACGTTAGAGCGTTTTGATGCAAAAACGTTGTGTAACCAGGCTACTCGTAGTTAATGGGATCACCTCGGTACTATACAGGCTGACCCAGAAACAACCATGTAAACAAACCTTTGTTTGGGTTAAAAACATGGTTTGTTTACATGGATATTTATGGTTCACCCTGTATAGCTTTGAGAGTACTCACTGGTCACTGATGCACATAGTGTTTACAGTAAAGTTTACACAATGCAACGCTTCACAAAATCATACCTGTGGCACTTGCTGAGAAGCGGCTGGAATCGGTCCATAGTATCTGTGGGTTGGGTGCCTCCCGGCAAGGGCGAGTTGGATCGTTAGCACAAAAACTAATTTAATAACCGAACTCCTATATAGTTTCATTTTCAAGGGCGAAGGTACTGATTTATTACCCGTATCGGATTCTTAAGCACGTTTGGAAGCTAGTTTCCACCTTCCTTAGTAGTTGGTTGCGAAATGTGTAACAAATTACCAGACGCAATTCTCACAGCCTGATAGAATGTCCTAGAGTTACGTTGAATTGTTGTACACAAAGTAATTAAACGGTGTCGCAGAATTTCCAGAACTGGAATGCACTCATTAGTTAACTGGCTATTCTTCGTACTTCAGCGTCTACTCAAATGAGAATTGCCTAACTAAGCACATGAAGAGGAACGCAACATAAAGTAACGTAAAGTAAGTTCAAAGGCGATGAAATGAAGAGTTGTAGGATATTTTCAAAGTATTTATACGGGACGTTAGTTAGTTAGGACAAAGAGGTGAAATATGAAGAGTTAAAATTTGTAGGCCAACAAAGAAGAGACCCGCATTAACAATGAAGAGAGGACAATATAACAATCATATCTCATCCATTATAATTTAAAAGGCTCATAGTCTCATCTTCAAATCATTTTTCGTATCTACATAGGCACATATAGGGAAATAATTATCATAACTACGAATCCCTGTCCCTCCGTCTTTGCTTTAGTAGCTTCAGAATGTAAATTTAAAAGTGAATGGCAACCCCAAGAGAGACAGACGTTTAAAACATAGGCTAAGTTCATGATAAGGCATACGTGAAAAAAAATAAAAGCAAGCTCCATAATAATACCATGTTAGTTTTACCTTTGTGTCACCCAGCAGTCCTTTCTTCGGACCCTCTTATGGTCGTGATTCCATGTCGAAGTCTTGGATCTTGAATTCAAATGACCATCGGATTACCAAGATGTGCATTAGATGCATAAGCTATAGCCATACAGATGAGTTATTCTTGTAAAATGTCGACAGATTTGAAAGTATTGACTGGGTAGCAATTGTTTGACAAATAACTCCTACCTAACCGCTGTCAATACACTCGTTTTTCGATAGTGAAGGTAATTAGTGAGGTAAGGTTACAAAATTGATGCCACCTTTAAAATATACAATATACGCTTCAACGAAGGCTTTTTGCAGTCGTTGCAATTTATAAGAAGTTTTCATAGGCCGGGTCTTTTTTTTACTTTTTGACATATCGTTGAGTAAGTTAATATTATTGATATTAAGTTAATTGAACTAATTTAATAGATTGAGAATTCTTTGATTTTATTTCAAAACTCCGATTTGTTTTTAAGCAACGAAAAGACATGTCAAGTCATCCATTTGATTTTGCCAATCAATAACTATATTTCTTCACCTTAACAGCATTATTGCACATTATGTATATCTACGGAAGTTTACAGGTGAGAATTTCGTTCAATTGAATTAACATCTTCAATTTTATAAGAAATTTCTCGCATCATTCATATTGCAAAGCATTTGATGGCTGTAATTAGTGATTTTATCTATTTAATATCTGCAGAAGCTAATGATAAAGGATAAAACTGTCACTTGGGTGCAAGAATTTATTCGTGATCAATGAATCTTCTTACCTGTCCCGGCCTATAGTTTTGCAGTCGCTCATTAATTAGGTTTATTGCACACGCACAGGCGACGCGTTCTATTTATATTTACTTTGCTTTGCCCATGTGAGATAGGAAGCACTGGTGAGGATAACACCTCAAATTAATTTAATTGATATTAAGTTTTTTTAAATCTATTATTAGCATCCCATTAGACGGGCGTGAGGTAGAAGACATTGGGTTGGCTTCACTAACTTGTTGTGTTGTAATCGTTGCTGAATATCCACCCATTTGGCAGAGAGGATGAGCAGATGAGCTATTAGGATTTTGGTTGAGATATAAGAGACCGATAGGCGATGGAATCTTTCTGCAAATTAGCTGCATATTTTCATCCATGCAATAAATTTTAAAAGTGAATGCAAAGATTGATTGGTTTGATTGTTTTTCCTAGCTATCTCATCCATCATAATTACTTTGTAAATTGTTTCCAAAAATATGTGTACCCAATTTTGCTTTTATGAACGGTCCGATTCTAAATACACGTTGTTATCTCCTTTAAAATTTAGCTGCTTATATTTTCTAGAAAAATTAATTATTTATAATATTCATCTTGTGAAAAAAATTATTATTTACCACTTTTGCTAATGATATCTCAAGAACCGTGATGGAAAAGTAATTAGAAAGAGTCAAATAACCGAAAGTTGCGTCATGAATTCGGACAAAAAATAAGGTTTACTATCGTGTAATCCATTCCCTCATCACATCAAAGTTTAAAACATTTTTGCCACTTTGTCAACCAAACGCATTAGTATACGTAATTTTGAAGCTTTTCATCCTCCTGTCCTCACGCTCACACCATTGCATTAGTAGAGTTTAAGTAAAGCAGAACACTATTGCCAAGTGCTCATTACTTGGGAAAAGTAAATGGAAGATGCATTGACAAAAACTCTAAAATAATTTTTTACCCGAGGATATCTTTATGTAACCGGTGTTTGTTTCGTGCATACTGAGAAAAAATTTGCAAAAACCAAAGACAGTTAGCCAAATTTAATTATTATCTACCACAATTTATAATTACTTCTAAGATAACTTTCCATTTCTAAACTCCTACTACTTCTATTCCTTCTCATGCAGCAGCAGCACCTTACTTTTCACACCACTCAAGGAACCATTCTTTCTTATTCTTTTGGTCTAATAAGTAATAGGATATTTCACGCTATTTAATCATCATCTGTAGAGTCATTATTACACAGAATAGGATCCACTTGACAAAGGCGTATTTCCATTTCCCGATGTTTTATCTTCATTTAAGGGATTAACACGCAGTTCTTAATCATTCACGCTAATCCTCGCCCGCCAACTCTCACAGCTACAGCAGTCAAGTTAAGTTGTATAAATACGTTGATTGAAGGAGTTAGTAACTAGAAGCAGCGATAGTTCCTTGATGAAGATGAATGAGCGTACTTTACCAAACAGAATAGTAATAACAATGATATGAATAATAATATCTCTCTTTAAGCAGATACAAATGTCAATGGAACGGACACCAGTATGATAATATCCAA
Organism: Hydroisotoma schaefferi; assembly: GCA_034682405.1. Classification (NCBI taxonomy): domain Eukaryota; kingdom Metazoa; phylum Arthropoda; class Collembola; order Entomobryomorpha; family Isotomidae; genus Hydroisotoma; species Hydroisotoma schaefferi. The sequence goes on from JAQFZX010000667.1 coordinate 25,659, forward strand.
CATACGTTTATCGTCATCATGCATTTTTAAAAAAGTGTCCATTATTTGATTCATAAAGTTATAAAATTACAATATTCTTATCAGAGGTTTAAGGTACTTCATTATTATCAACAAGAAGGACCACACTCATTGTGGCCAATACTAGCAAGCTTGTTTGTAATTATTACAACAAATTACGCTAAACGTAGTAGGACTAAATTGATTTTTAGTGTAGGTTGTTTTTTTGTTGCATAGTAGAGTAGCGGAAAGAGTATTGTCCATCAATAAACTTTGGATATCCTGTCGGTGAACACGTTGAGGTAGAGAATCAAGAAAGGCTTTTCTGTCCTTAATAGGTGTCAATCGCCAATTAATCTCTAATGACACTCTTCATTGAGGTTGGTAAGGAGTTTTGGCGTTGACTTAAGCCCTTAGCCGAGCAAAGATAAATGAGCAGATTACCTACTGCAGTTCCTTTCACAATTGTTGTAAATTACAATTGTGTGCAGAACAGGTGGAGGTCCGTTATTGTCTCTTTTCATCAGTAAAGAAGAGGTTCTGCATTAAATTGTTGAGAGTTGAATTAAATTGTTAAACAAGAATCAAGCGAAAGAATGAAATATTAGGAATGCTAATTATTATTCAGCAGAGATTCAGCATAGGTTTATACATACGGATAATTCCGAATTTATTTTACTTATAGACTTTGTGTTTACTCTCTTTTCTTTGAAAGGGGTTTCAGCGAATACGAAAGAGTCTCCGTTGACATTTGACTGGTCATTACTATCTAGTAACTGAATTAATGAATTATTGTTTTCTAAGTTACTTAAATCATGAATCCTTGCGTCTTTGAATGGAATTTTGAATTTACTCAACAGTTTTTCTTTAAGGCTACACAGTCCAGTGACAGTAATTGTTGCAAAGAAGAGAAAGTAAAAAAAAACTCCACAAACACATTTGTAGACCATTGCATTGACTGAGTATTAGTGTGCAGGGTTGATGCTTCCTGAAATATGATTGACTCTGTTTTATGGAGTGGCAAAAAAACTGCATGAAGCGTGTTGTAAATCGGTAGAAAAATACGTTAAGTGTACATGCACAGACAAACTATGAATTTGTGGGCTAATGTATGTATATCAAGATTTGCAAGCGGAAGAAGCTTTATGTATTTCATCCTGCTCATCTTTGGAATATTTAATATCAAAAAGGATACAGCTATTACGTTGTTAAAAACTGCAATGGAGTAGTAAACCTGCACGAATTAACAATCTTAAGGTGAGCTTCTTTTAAGTAAAGATACGGAATGATTAGATACGCTACACATAAGTAAAGAAGGGTTGGAGAGGTAGACTTTTAACTGTCAATTTATAGTAATCTTTCTTTTTTTAACGAGAAAGTGTAAGCGGAAAGCAATCTGTTTCAATTGTTTCTTCTGCCCACAAAAACCAACAAAGAATCTCCTCCCACAACACGATTTCATCGTTGGAAATCAAAGCAAAAAAATAATACTATTTATTAGTAGGTACAACAAAAGTTAAAATATTAGCGGTGGGTGTTCTCATCTCATATCTCAGCTCATTGTCCACACTTAACTTTAACTATAATTTAAAACTTTATTACACAACATCAGCTACAGTTTACATATTATACAATACCGAAAAGAAGAGATTACTAATCATTGTTTTGTTTTACGTACCTCCACGCACACTTTAATTCTTCTTTATTTCAAAGTCGTTCAAATGAAAGTAAATTCAACATCGGGATTTACACGATATTCGGCATGTCCCATCCACATATCTAGGTTTAAGTGAGGAAATCACAGCGTACAAATTACAATCTTTATCACCCTTATTCTTAGGTAGAATTGAACGATAAAAATGCTTAGTCATTCATTTAAGCCGGATTTATATATATTATGCCCATTTAGTATCCAATTAGCGTCAAAATCGGCTATTCGATATGATTAGCTCCATTTTAAGCCAGTAATAAAAATTGTAATGCATCGGAATTACTGCCCATAAAATTCCTTCTGCAAAGAAGCATCTTTAGACTTGCTATTGATAGTTTTTCGTCATAAAATGGGAATTAATTTTTGATTTTTGACAAGCCGTGTGAGAAATTTGTTTACTTGCTCTATTTCAATTGTAATTCTAGATGGATCAGAAAAATAAACAGCATTGGAGCTTTTTACAAAAGGAAAACTTCAAAACCTATGTCTACAAAACTACAACTGTAATTGTGCTGGGTTCTATTAAACTACTATGTATGATAAAATCCATCTTAAACAATTGATTTAAAAACATGACTAGATGAGACAATCTTTCCAAAGTACTATAATTCCAAAATTTTAATTTCCTTATAACATAACCAAGCACTTGCAAAATATTCTGATCGAAGTCCAAGTCCAGTCATTGGTTCCATAGTGCATGTTTTTACTACTCGCTATCGATAAACCGCATAAGGTAAGGAGCAAACTTATGGACTTAGGTTGCTCAACCAACTAAACTAAATTAATAGCGAACTCATCGTTCATTGCGTGGTTCGTGTTACATGAAAGGAAGAATCCGGCCCATAATAAATTATTACAAGCAAACAAAGGGTTAGTAGGAAAACACAGCTTAGAATATTCTATGCAGAAAGCCACCGATAAGTAAAGTAAGTGGCAAATAACATGGATTTTTCACTACTACTACTACTAACTACTACTAAATCCCAATAAGTAAGAACATAGCATTAACTAAAGTAAGTAAGCATGTTTTCTTGCTGTGTATGCAGTTTATTACGGATGGGACTCCAGTGAATAACATGATCCATCATCATGGACCGTGTGAAATATTAATGCTCAGCTGCTTCTTGCCTGAATACTGAATACCCTTCGATTCGATTGCATCGCATGTACTTTAGCTCCCACTTTTGTAGATAGAAGTTGGGGACTATACTTATCTCTGGCCAGAAAGTACTTTATCCATTAAGTTTTATCGGGCCAGAGGAAAAATAAATACTGATAAAAAAATGTGATGTTCCATTAGCTTACAGGGTTCAGGGTGGTGGTAGAACATGCTGGGCTTGTAATAAGCACTAATTTGTCTTTTGTATTGGTTTTTATTGGTAAGTCTAATGATATCGGTATCATTGAGACAATATAGAGCCACTTCACCATTACACACATTAATACAACAGCATTAAGAGCAAAGGCAAAATTTTATCGAGGAAGGAAATTTACAGGCAATTCATAAGGTTAAAGGTTAAAAATTGTAGAAAAATGGATATCTGCAGCCTATTCTGTGTCCTTATTATTGTTTTTTACTCGATATGCTTTGCAATAATTTGCCTAGCTGATTCAGACATTTTGACATTTCTATGCAGTTATTTGGGAAAAGCTCCAGGTAATTTATCATATTCATATTCTATCAAACAAATAATGTTGTACGCAATCTTTTCAAACGCTGTTGGAAAACGGCTTAACTTTAACTGCATTTGACTTCGAGATGACGGATGGGACATGTTTTAAGATAAAAACATTGTTATATTTTTTATTTAAGTTGATTACTACAACGGAAAAGTTGTTTGGATAACTGGAGCATCAAGTGTAAGTAAACATTATTAAGGAGCAGCAGCGAATAAAATGTGCACAAGAATATTATTAACTGTAAAGAAAGTGGGGAATGTTCATGCGTAAATATTTTAGGGTATTGGTGAAGGAATTGCGAAGGAATTGTCGAAATGTCCAGGTGCAAAAATAGTAATATCTGCCAGAAGAAAGGATGAGCTGGAACGGGTTAAGAAGGAATGCCTTGGTCAGATTTGCTTTCAAAACTAGGAAATTTTTCGATTTAAATTGACGAATAAACATCATTTTGTAAACGCTCTATAAAACAGAATATTGATAAAAATAAATTTCATGCTGTTACTCTATAGAAGCCAATGCCAAGCTAAAAAGCGATTCGGTCCTGGTTCTACCGCTAGATATGACAGATTACGCAAGCCATAAGCCTTCTTTTGAAAAAGTTTTGAACGAATTTGGAAAGGTATAATAGTACTTCTATATCTTAAAGTAAATATTGTCTTAAAGAAAATGCTGATATCTTTCCACGAGTCATTCAATAAGTTGGCTAAAACTTTGAGTCCTATTTTATCTATAGTTGGATGTACTTATAAGTAATGCTGGACGATCTCAAAGGGCTAACTGGCAAGATATCGAACCTGAAGTGGATAAAAGCCTGTTTGAGCTTAATGTTTTTTCATTAATTAATTTAAACCGTATTGTTGTAAGACATTTCTTGGAAGTTGGACGAGGACAACTTGCAATAATGTCTTCGGTTTGTGGAAAAATTGGTGCCCCTAATTCTGCCTCTTATAATGGATCCAAATTTGCCATTCATGTATGCATTATTTCTTCACTCCTTCATCAAAAATGCTGTGCTTTTTATATACTATTAGCTCAAAATACTTTTAATGCAAGCACAGCAAAAGTTAATATATAATAATGTTTTTACATGTACTCTTATTTTAGGGATTCTTTGAAGGGCTTAGAAACGAGACGCGAGAAAAGAACCTTCCAATAACAATGATATGTCCTGGTCCAGTTTTTTCAAATGTCTTGAAAGAGGCCTTCACTTCAAAGAATAATGAGGTAAGTAAGCTTTTTGTGGAAATCTGGGTGAGTGACTTAAACGCGAAATAATTATAGCAACAGATGATTAAAATGACAACTGTCCTTAACAGAAAGTAAACCAAGAACATCTCCCAACTGACAAAAGGATGACAGCAGAAAGATGTGGATTTTTATGCTTAGTAGGAATGGCTAATCAATTAGAGGAAATATGGCTTGCCCCCTTTCCTATCGTTCCGATCCTCTACTGCGCTGCATACCAGCCTTATCTTTTTACAAAGTAGGTTTTTCGGAAAGATTTTTATACGTTTATTACTTTTATTGCTATAAAATTGTATTTAAATGTTCGAATCAATGATTGCAGATTATTCGGGTTTATAAACTCTGGGGGTAGGGCTGCAAAGCTTCGTGATAATCGAGAAATCATTACAACACAAGAGACTTAAAAAGACTACATATATATTTAAGCCACACTTTTATAATATAACCAAAGTAGTTTTTAACAGTTTTACTAATTTTAAGATTTTAATATCAGATATAGTTCGATTTAGTTTAAACTGATATTAGTCGAAGTCAAAGAGACAAAATATCAGTAATTAAAACAAAATTCAAGTAGTATATATATTTTTGACCAACAAATCCTTCAGTGCAATAAATTTCTAACATTAATGGTACTAAACTAATATTTGAAGCTTTTCAAGAAACATGGAGGATAACTTTGCAAATGTTGGTCTGGATTTAGGGTTAGTATTCCAACAGGCCTTCATTATTGCATATCTACAATTTTAAATGTATTTTATTTTTAACTTACACATTGAAGCAACTAACTGTGAGTGGTGCAAACTACAATGTCAATCTTAAACGATACTTACATGCTCTCATCAGAGAAATGCGGGCTTTCCATCCGATATCCTGATAGAAGTTGTTTATATGACTGGAAGTTCCACTCTGCTATTCCGGGATAGGGAGACTGGCCTAGAGAAAATATCTCCCAAAGGGTAATGCCATAACTCCAAATGTCAGATTGAATGGAAAATTCTAAATCTTGCAGGCTCTCAATAGCCATCCACTTTAATGGCAGTGGACACTATATATAAGTAATTGTTTACAGCGTAGAGATCATTTCGAAAAGTTTGTGATATTTCATACCGTAGTTTAAATAATGTTCATGTCTCACATTGACTTTTTGTATGTAGATAGAATAATCGTATAACTGCTTAGATAAGCCTAAATCACAAACTTTTACGTGCAGTAAGTCACTCAGTAAAATATTTCTTGCCGCGAGGTCGCCATGAATTACCTTTTAATTCAACTTTTAATTTACCTTTTAATAATTATAAAATAGCTCTGGTTTGTTTATAGTTAGCTGACTTTACTTACATTTTTGCTAGCCAAGAAAGCCATCGCATTGGCACATTCATGAGACCACATTATTAAGTGTTTAGTAGAAATAAATGGACTAGTGAATTCAGAACTACTGTATTTGGAAATGCAATTGAGAACTGCTGCATTATGTTGTTCCCCAGTATTAACTTGTTTGCCACAGTTAAACTGATCTACAAAGTTTCCTCTAATCTTTCTCAGGTAGTTGCGGAGGTTTCCATTAGCACAGTACTCAGTTATTACAAACACTTCCTCTATAAATTTAAAATCAAGCGATTTAACCAAATTAAAAGCGTTTAAAAACATTTGATACGATAAACTATCATCTGAAAACTTATAAGTCTAACTTTTCCTAATATTCCGCGTACATGCCCCAACGAATTTAACAAGATAGGGATGTTCTCCGACAAAACTCATTATTTTAATTTCAGACAGAAGTGCTTTGAAAAAGGCAATATCTGACGTTTTCTTTATTTTTTTCACCGCAACTTTATCTGATCCAGATTCAGCACTTCTGAATGAGTTGACCCTGCCTAGAAAAACCATTCCAAACTGTCCATCCCCCAAAACGTTGCTTTCTGCTTATAAAAAGTTGCATTATGCAGTTGGATCATTCTATTTATACAATATTAAGCTTAAACCGCACTTGCATACATTTTTATTAAACAAAATCACATTACCGATAGTAATCTTTTCTCGTGGTATTTCGAATTCGAAATTGTACGGTAGCAAGAGTGCATTTTCTGCATTTGGGTTACCATTTTTGAATTCTTCAATTTCAGACTCCGTCAACATTTGTAGTTTGTTTCTTTGCCTCTTTACGATACAAAATGCTCCGACAGTGATCACAACTAAAGTAACTGAAATTACTATAATCGTCAGAATTTCCCAACCTGAATTTGGAACAGTGCAGTGTACTAACATGTTAGTATTTACATCTAAATAAAATAGTACAATTCCGGTTTCTAGAATATGAGTTACCCAAAGCATCTATGGCTGGAAACTTATAATCCTCCTTGCCGATGAAATTAGTGGCCCTACAACTGTACTGGGCGGTTTTGTGAACCTGGTAAAAGATGGTTAATTTGCTTGTGACTGTTGATGAATTTTCTGAAATGATACTAATTTTGCTTAGGATTTTGGAAGATGTGTCATTTGATTGGTCCGTTAATTCCTGCAAACCATTTTCCATTTTATCACTGTTTAATTTCATTCTCCAGAAGGTCCAAAATTTATATGGTTTTACTTTTGCTAGTCCATCCCAATGAAAGAGCCAGTTCACGACAGGTTGAGGTTCAGCAGATGCTGTACAAAAAAAATCCGTGCGATTTGTAATTCCATTTTTGTCGAGCGTTGCGACTGGAACCATTCTCATATTAGTGATATGTGGTTTGGAAGGTTCTACAATGAAAACAAGATGTATACAAGATTAACTTTTGCATGCATATCTTTTTTATCTATTGTTATTCTAAAATACTTCCACAAAACCTTTTATATCCAACGCAATTGACGCATTAAACCAGGTCGATTGGATCCATCTTGGTCCATAACAAATTACTTGTATATTGGAAAATGTTTTCCAGTCTCTGTCAATATGAATTATTTTCTCAACTTGATACAGTTGCATAGATGAATCAAAAGTTTCATTTCCTGGTCCTGCGGGTACAGGTTGGTTACATTTAGTTCCTTAAAATTTAAACGAGTCTCTGATAAACATACCTTACCTAAATATTGGATAACAGTTGAACGGTTTGACAATGCCCATTGAAATCCATATGAGTAATGGAAGCCCGTTCCTTTGCACACAAAGGTGACGTCTTGGCCAGAATATATGCTTTGCTTAGACTTAAGCGACAGGTGAAGAGTTTTATTTTCATAGTCTGTGTCTCTTCCGATGTCTGAAAAGGAAAATAATGAAAAGTGGAAGTCAGTACTACCGTTTAAAGTTAGTATTGTTGCAGACATATTCTCAGTTTTAAACCAATATTCTTTCTTACGCAAAGTGGATTCTTCACTTGTCTGAATTTTTAAATACCTCCTGGCAATCGAATTACCAGCAGTGTCACGACAAATTATGACCCCAGGAGAGTTCGAAGAAGAAAACTTGAAACAAGGGACGTCTTCCTGATCTGCACATTCTCTGAACTCTGTGTTATTGCAGTGCGTGTCCTGTACCAAATAAGTTAGTTGGCAACAATAAGTACTAAGTTCCAGCATCTTCGACCAATAATATATCACAGAAAGCCGGTCACCTTTCTAATAATAGAATTACACTCATCCTGACTATTACAGTGTACTATTTGAGGTTTCGTAAGATTTCTTTGACCGTTGATATTTCCACATGCAAAACTTTCCTTCTCCAAGTCAATTGACAGGGTCAAATTACAATATTTATTGGTTCCCAGTCGATGTTTCTGGCTGGTTTCGTTAGTTCCTTTAAAAAAATTATGCGTTACTATCAAGCACTATACGTAGGAAGGTCATTTATGTGTAGAAAGATAATTGAAGTATTAAGCCAATATAATTACCAGTAACAGAGTGATTATTCCTAAGGATGTTTATATGTATGTTAAACGCATTATTTGAATCAGTTTCTGCTTTAGAATCGGCAATAATTTCCGTGTATTGAGTATTATGAGAAGAACTACGGCAGAGTATATAAGGAAAGGAGCTGGAGGAATCCTTAAAACTCAAATCAAGGTATGAAATATAATTGTAAGAAGACTGGTTTTTAAAAGTTCCTATCTCCAGAATTTTATTGATGGTGATATCCTTTATCCTACTATCTTCGTACTAAAATTATAATGAAATTTCATAAAATTCTGATACATCAGGATCATGAATAAGCCCAAGATTTAATATATGTAGTAGTGAGTTACTGGTGGAGTTCTAAATTTCCAGCTTGTTGGGTAGCTGGACTTGCAAACGAATTGGACGGTTTTTAAAGTTATTGGCAACTTGTAAGAAATGAAGTCCCCCTGGGAGTTGGACGTTTTGGTATAATTGTTTTGCGTAAAAAAACTGGCATTGCATAGTTCGACTTCCGGACCAAGGCTGTCATTAGAGATGACACGATCAGAAGTATCAAAACCATAGGCTGAGACTACTAAAATTATAAATAGGATCGCCGAAGATTTATAATTTTTTAATGCAAATCTTAATCCCAAACTATTTCCTCCTCTCGTTGTACTGAACAACATTTGTACCCGTTTCAAATGCATCTGCAACTGTAAGTGTACGCTGAAGATAAAAAGGTATTTGATATAGAAGGTTAGGAAAATGACATGCAACAACAGTAATTGTAATGTAATGCAACACTGGAGTGTAAGAAAAACTGTTTTTCAGTTATTAAAAATTGATTCCAGTTGTTTACAATCATAAAAAATAGAATGACCACAACTTATAATGCTTCTCATATCATGTATAAATTATTTAATGCATTAACTTCCTTGCTGGGATCAACCCGTCGTGGTTTTATGCGGAATATGTATGGAAATAGAGCTTAGAGCACCTTTATAATTTTAAGAAATAAATACTAAACCCCCACCGCATTATAACCCACCAAACAGACCAAAATTCACAATTGAGTCATTTTTGTACGCCAACCCATTTTTCCACTAATTCCTACGATCACATTTTGACCACTTAAATATTAATGCGTATGAATTCAAAAATCTAACACTACTCACTCGTCAAAAATTATCTCTATTTATGGTTGCAATTTAGTCACTGCAGACTACATACAATTTAGTAGAAGAAAAACAGTTTCCAATCGGATTGTCATCATCATCACTCATTAACACATAAAGCAAAAACAAGTTCCAAGTGGTTAGTTCGTTTTGTCGTGCAAATCGTCATCAAAACTAACTAGGACCTGCACAAAAGCACTTAAACCGTATTCATTCAGCAGACAGCATATCATTCACTCTCTCATCAATATAATCAATCTTCCAAAAATAGTACAAACAAACCATCCATTCATTGTAAAAAAAACTTGCACATTACTGTACAAGCATAGTTAATACTCCTTTCTCTACCCCATCTTATCTTACTTCTTACAAACCACACATTTGGTTTTAGATTATAGTACTTAAGGGCAGTATACATTACACTGGATTATCGTACAATACAAACACAACAATAGGGTTTAAAAATAAGTGATGAAGAATCAATAATCATCAAAGCCTTATGAAAAAAACTCAAAAAACCTAACCTAGCAGTAGTTTAACCAAAAGTACTAAAAAGTGGCAGAAGTTGACATGGCATAAGTATTGCTTAACTGCTGCGAAAATACCACCCTCCCTCAAATACTGTCCCCTTTCGAATAGTAGCCACCTTAATTCCTATTAATAACCCGTTAGCCCTACAAAATCGTGTTAAATTAACCCTCAAAACTGCCACATTTGTATTAGTGTACCGGGTCACTATTCGAGACATTACGGTTCTCCTAACTGAATTCAGTGTAAATCAGTTCATCTGTGAATTATTCTACTACATTTCTAGTGTCTCTATTTTTTTTTGGAATTATTTTTAACCACTCAGACTACATCATCCCCCTCTGCTGGGGCCGAAACCCCAGCAGAACGGTCATCGTGGACCGAGAAGTGTCACTTAGAAAAGGCACCGCTCAGCCCGTCTCGCGCTCAGAGGATGATGTTCTATCTCCTCATCGTGGTTTGTTCCTTCGCCAAAGTGGCTAAGGGTTTGAGCATTCATACTAAAGAAATGATCCTTTGAAGTATGATCTCAAAGTTGGGGTTACACTGGAAAGTATAGCCAGTTTGAGTAACATTTACTGCACAGTTTTGTGTAGGAATGTACGACAAGAGTTAATGGTATTTGAAAGTATTTTAGGGCTTTTAATGGCTTGAGGGGTGTTAAAAGTTAAGTTGGAATTGTATTTATGAATTGAGACTTTTCATAAAAGGGTGTGGTGGGGCGGAATAGCTTATCGAAGGTGGGATAAGCATTGGTTTTTATCATGAGTGGAAGCTACTTTCCGCGTAAAGTAGAGGGTTTGTGGTAGTAGAGACGGGGTACGGGGAGAAGTGTGGGTGTGAGTTAGTTTAGAATAGATTGTGGATTTTAGATGGATGGAATTCAATTATAGTTTTTCATAGTTTTTGATGCTTGGAGGATAGAATGTAGAAATAATCAGATATGGTTGCGCTTTAGTCTTATTCTTCAGAAAAATAAGTTGAATGTTTGGGTGGATGGAATATGGGTTGGAATTAATTTGAAGGTGATTACTTAAAGGGACAGGAAACTGTAAGGATTTAAAAGATGACGCTTATTTCATATTTTAGGGAGGTATTTTTTTGATAAAAGGTAATGCTGCTAAGGCCAATGAATTATAGAGCTTTGGTGTAGTTTACGAGAATTTTGATGGCTTTTATTTCGATAGCTGAGCTGGTGTTGGGAAGAAAGCTGTTTTTTTTCATTACAGCTTTTTTAAACAGAAACTGAATGCTTTAGTGATAAAAAATCAATCCACATCTTCCAAATCCCACACGATAGTTGGAAGTTCCCGAGGTACATTTCTATAATATCCATTCTCGCCAAGTTCAATCTCCAACATCCCAAATGGCCGTGGAAGTAACATTAAAGGATTTGTAGGGTGTTGGTTCGTCAAACCTTCTTCGGGTATCCTATCCCTACCGATGATACTTGCATAAAGGGAAATTAACCTTATACGTCTCTGAGAAATAACTTCATTTAAAGTGGCTAAGGTTATTCCAACATCATTTAGATGACCAACATCACTCAAATTGACTTCCTTAAGATTGACTAGCTGACCGCAGAGTAAATTGTGAGTGTCTTCAGAAGACAGAGTGATGCTCCCTATATCAATTCGCTCAAGGCTAGGGGGCAAGAATTGAGTTGACGTAAGTCCAGGGCTTTGTAGCCCCGTTGGCATCCCTTCCAAGAATAGATATTTCAAGTTTAAACAATTTCTAAAGACGGAGCAGTCTATGGGGATAAAGCGGCCGTTGTTGTTAAGCGTAAGACGGGATAAGCCTAGTTTATCCAGGGTCCTGAAATTATTTTCACAAAGGCGATACAGGATATCAGGCAGTAGTTTGAATGTCATGATCATAACGGATTGAAGACTGGTTTGAGCTTCTAGAAATCCTAGCCATATTTTGGTCATCCTGACTTTGTAAATACTAGTTATAATTACTTCCGCCTCCTTAAGTTTTAATTGCTTTGAAGTTGCTTTCGCTTTTTGGATCCATTCTCTATCTTGAACTGTATCGAATTCCGCTGGCTCTTCGATTACAAACATGTTAATGCATACTTTGAACTTTTTAAGGGTGTCTTTACGGTCCTTTATAAAACGGAGGACTTCGTCTGTCAATCTTTCATCTTCCTTTAAATCAAAAGGGTACTCGATTGCAAAGTTCTTGACATTTTTGAACCGCTCCTCATTTAACATTGTAAATAAGTTTGGCAATATTTGCCTGGGACTATAAAAAGCTGTGAACATCCCTTGAGTCATTTTGTGGCCCTGAAGTTCATTCAATGTTATTTTACAGAGTTCAAAAAATGTACTTTAAAGGAATTGATGTGGATACTTTACCCAGATATTTAATGTTTCAAGGCTGTTTAATGCTGGAAACGCAACATTTTCCAACTCAAGACAACATAACGATGAGTAATGAACATCTAATCTTCGCAGGTTTATCACTGGCTTGATCAAAGCTTCAAAATACTGGGTGGGTAGGGGCCCATCGAAATACAAATTCTTTAATAGATGCGGATACTTAAAACTTGGAATGTCGGATCCAAAAAATTTCTCTCTGAGGAAGTCAGATTTTAAAATATATTTCATAGTACTTTTTCAGCTAAATATCATACTTTTATGTATTAGTTTAAGTTTACATACCGCATACCTCAGCTTCAACCAATAATATCTTATGCTACTCATTGTTTTGACGGGGTCAATTATTTCCCCCACGTAGCAAGTATTGACCCCGATCTGCGGTAAATTGTCTAGCGAAACATAATGATGTCTGTATCTCTCTTCGTTATCGGGTGTAAACTGACAAGGCTTTCCGACGAATAGCTTACGCCCTAACATTTCATCAATTATGGAATGCCAGCGAGAGTTTACCTCTACTAACGGTACTCTGTCTTTGTAGGGCAAGAATTCCATGATAGGACATAAAACCTAGACAGACGGACGGTTTATTTTGTAAAACCAAAAGGGCTTATAGAATTACTTTACTTATGCAATTGTAAAAAAAATCAGACCTCGCGTGGGAGGTCTTCGATGGTCGTTTCTTTGCCAGTTTCGACGACAGAGTCAGGGTCACTTTGCTGGTTGTCGTCGGCAGACATCTTATGCAAGTTCTTATATAATTATCACGAACAGATTGGAGGTGTCATATCCCCAAGATAACCTACGCCCTCCTAACTAATAAAAGTAAAATCAAAGCTGCATTGATAAGACTGCTGCCTTAATAACTTTTACATGCAAAATTACGAATTTCAATAATCCTATTCGCTTCGATGCCATGGTGCATGCAGAAATATAATAATTATGTTAAATAAATGATATTCTAGGAGCTCCATTGACTATATTATGTATCCGTTTATTCTAAAACCAAGACTCATTGCTAATACCAAATAAAAGAGAAAAGTACAGGAGTTTTTCATATTAAAATAATGGTTATGAGAATCCCATTCATAAAACACAAATAATTATACCTTAAAAACCTAAAACTTCATTTGCGCAGCTACACGATTAAAATAGTCCTATTTAATAGTTACACGGAAGGAAGTTTAGTGGTTAAAACTCAAAAATATTCATGGTAAACAGATACAAAAGTAATCGAAATTCTCAATATAGAAGATCAAAAAATATTTCTCTCATTGAGAACACCTAAGAACAATCTCTAGCATAGCAGTTCAGCATTTCTGTAACATTTATATTACAGCTACCTTTTGGTACTACCAGTTTTCAGAATATTTCACTATTAGGTTTTCTATATATATTGATATGTATCTTTGATATGCACCTTTTCTTGTAGTCTGTTTCTGGTTGATCAGGTATTTTTTGGAATAATACAGTTGACTAATTTCTTCTTTTTTTCAATCTGGAAAGATGAATATGACACTTAGCAGGAGGAACACCCTGGTCATGTTTAATGGCTCGTTTAAAATACTCAGCTTAAGGCTCGCATATACTATTGATAAATCAAGAAATAAAAGTATTGAGTGAGAATGTATGTTTAACAGGAGTTCTTGAGTATGCTTATTCATTGTATTGCTCCGGTAAAACATAAGAGATATCGTCCCAAGGATGACGGTAGAGCCCTTGCTTCAATCGCTTCTGATCCATAAAATGTCCAATGAATCCTATGCTTCGACCCAACACGAAAAGTCCGTTTATAGCACCCATTTCAATGTACTCCTGTGCTTCCTCCCTATTTTAGCAGAAATTTGTTTACAACAAACGTTTTAATTAAAAGATTCAGATTATTTTAAATCCAGCTTACCTTGTGAAGCATCCGGAATTCCTGAGGAAGTCTACAAAAGCAACAGCGATAATACCATCGACATTCAAAATCAGATTTGGTTTCTTGGATGTAGTGATTTTCTCCACCTGAACATACATTTCATCAAAATATAAAATAACGAAACATAGAATCCAGAACAAATACTAAAATTATACATAATGGTCGCTTTACCTCCAACGCATAATCCAATAGCGGTGTTGTTGGGAAATTAGCTTTGACGTATTCTTTTATGATTTTTACTCTCATATCAGGATTATTGATAGACTTAACTCGATGTCCAATCCCCATAATCAGCTGTCCTTTCTTTCGCATTTGATTTACGAAATCCATAGGTATTAATCCAGCATCGTAAGCCTCACTAAACTGCTTTGCAGCACCATTCAAAGCCCCTCCAAATCTGTCACCCTGTTAAAAAAGTAAAGTTTTAATGCTACACCCCAGAATAACTTTACGTCCTAAGAGGTTGCAGTATTCAATATCTTGCAATAAACATTTACAATGGTAAGGAGCCCAGAAACAAGTGACGATACGAGATCTTTTCCAGCACGAGCACACACAATTGTGTTATGTGCTCCCGAAACGGCTGGTCCGTGGTCAGCTGTCACCATCAAACACATTTCAATAAATTTGCATGCTGCAGGAGGCAAAGGCCTTTGGAACCACAAGAGAGAGATAACTCCTCCGAGCCCAAGTTCTTTTTTGAGAACCTACAACATAAATTATAAGGTAACAATTATTGGACAACGGTTAGTTACTTCTTTTAATATTACTATGTTCTTTAGTCTTACATCGGAAATGGGTACACCCGCATACAATAATTCTTGCCCTCTTTCATCACAGATCGAAGTCATAAAGGAAGCAGGTTTTCGGATGAGTCCTAATTCTCGGGCCCATGAAAAGTCCATTGGAACAGTTGGGGGAGGTACTTCTTCACGGGGCTCAATAATACCCTTAGCAAGTAAACTTTCATACACCATTTGTATCTGGTCGCCTAAATCATCGAAGGAATTTGGAACTGCTGCACCAACGTCTCTCAAAGCCTTGTTCTTAGCCAGGGCTGTTTCTCGATCTGAATTAGCAGACGCGCCAGCGTGTCCAAACTGGACTTCGGTAGCAAACATTCCAGCGCAAGTTCCTAAAAGTTTACCGTTTGCACATTATTGCGCAATCAATTTAACGTGAAATGGTTGGTATGAAACACTAATCTATTAAATCTTTACCGATGCACCACGCAACTAAAGGTTTTGTTATTCTTTTTTCTTTCAATGCTTCACATACTTCATACTCTTCGATTCCACCAACTTCGCCCAACAAGACGATCATTTTTACCTAAAAACAATATAACAAGAACTATGAAATAAAGAATGTAGTCCTTTCCAATTCACTGCTGCAGCATATGTTAGATTTACCCACCTGTGGGTCAGCCTGATAGCGCAAAATGTGATCCATAAAAGTCGTTCCTGGATATCTATCCCCGCCGATAGCCACGCCTTCATAAGCTCCATCGGACGCTTTGGAGATAATATTGTTGAGTTCATTTGACATACCACCAGATCTAGATACATAAGCAACGCTTCCGGGTCGGTACAATTTAGAATATAAAATGTTATCCATCATTCCTCCAGTATTTCCGATCTTAAAACAGCCTGGTTTAATCCCTCCAACGGTAGCTGGGCCAATTATGTTTACTTTTTTCTCCTGGGCTTTCTTATTCATTTTTCGTGTCATATTTTCCGGAATTCCTTCTGCAATTATGGCAATGGTGCGAATTTGTGGAAAATTTAATGTCTCCATCGTGGAGTCATATGCCGAACGGAGAGATGCAAAGTTCACCAGAACATCAGCAGCAGGGTGCTTTCTAAATGCGTCTTCCATGTTTTTGTATACGGGAACAAGAATTTCTTTGTGACCCCAGTAAAACTTCTGCTTATGATCTCCAGTGAAAGGGTAAACCAAAGCCACAACCTGTAAGATGACAAGATAACGAAATGTGACATAACATAGCTGCACCATCCATTCCATTAATTTCAATTTACTCACTGAAGGATCGGCTCTTCGACAGACGAAGTCAAAGTCGAGCATTCCTTGTACGGCTCTCGTCTGCATCCCCCAGATGATAGACTTAGTTGCGCGATGAAATAGACCATCTTTTTTCCCTTTAGTATCTGATACATCCACCGTACGAGTTCCGCTTACTTCGGAAGTCTTCCTTGCAACTGACGGACTTTTCTGTAAATCATCAAATATAACCACCCCATTTTAGTACATAGTCAAATTAGAAAATATAAGTCAAAAATCCAACCTACCACAGCACTTTCTCCACCAGGAAGCAAAAAGTTAGCTGTAGTACTTGGACATTCCCCTTCTGCATGCTCCACAATGGGTCGTTTTCCAAGCGCCATTCCGACAATAGCAGTCATATGGGTTTCAGGTCCGAAGACATGAAGCGGAATACCTAAATTTGTCCCAACATCACGGATAACTCGGAGGCCTTCTTGATAGTTAGGTCCAGCACGACGAACGAATATAGATATCTTATATTCCACCAGTTTTGCTTGAAATTCTTCCAAAGCTGTTACAATTCCCTTGAAAGTAGCTGCAACATTGGTGAAATTAGCAATTCCACCCCCAATAATAAGAACTTTTCCTTCTGGATGCTTTTCTTTGGTCATTAGAGATAGAAGAGTTTTGGCGTATTCATATGTTTGTTGTTCGGACGGAGCTCCAGAATACTCTCCATAGTTAGCTAGTTCACCAGCTCCACCCATTTCGCAAATAGTATCACTGTAGATGACAGAAGCACCACCGCCAGCTACCATTGTCCAGATTCTCCCAATTGGATTTAGTAGTGTCAGCTAGTCGTAGATTTTAAATTAAATCAGAGTTAGAATATGGGAAAATGTCTTTAAACAGCCATGATTTTATACACTTTATATTTTGGTTGTTTGTTACCTTCAAACTAGCACCTGATTTAGCATCCAAGTCGGCAATATAAGCTTCCTCTGGATAAGCATCTCGGCCAAAGGGAGGTGGATACTCGACTTCACCCCATTTTCCTCTACAAATAAAATCAGCAGTAGCATCCAACTTTGCTGCCAGATCTAAAATGTGGACCTTCCCTCCGGTGATCACCAATGGATTAATCTCCAGGTAAGTGAAGTAGAGATCAACGTACGCTTTATACAAAGCTTCTACAAAACTTGCTACCATCCTATAAAACGCAATCACAAAATATTACACAAGCTGAATAATTATAGTCATACAACTAATGTATTGTTAGAGCTAGAGCATTGTTAACATACTCTTGTTTATCTTTAGCAACTTCAGAAAGTAAGGAGCTTCGAATTTGCTCAGATGTGGGAGTAGTATCGATCGGAACCAGTAGCGTTTTTGCTTTAGCATCAACATCTCCGATATCCACACCTCCTTCATGATGGAATAAAATAGTATCCCCATTTCGATGTGAGTAAATACACACGTACGACTCTTCATTCTAAATATTATTGCATTCATTCATGTTACAATTTGAAATCACAACAAGAATGGCATTTTCTGGGAAAGCCTAAGCATGCATGAGGGAGTGCCAGCGAACATGTAGTTTTATTCTGTGACTTAAAGCAGAATGTAAAGGAGAATACTCATTGCTCTAGAAGAAATCGATATTGCTCTTTTCTCGGAGTATCACACAAGGTCGGAAGAAATTCGCAAGCTCTTTCTTTACAGCGTAGCTCTATCTTTCTTGTATATAGACTTCACAGAAAATAATAAAATTCCTTCTCCCTTCGCTGGTACCTTTCACCTTTTCAATGTCGACTTTAAAATGTATAAGTTAGAAATACATTACTGACCTGAGCGTGAGGCAGGAATGGTTCGATGATAAAGCTTCGCAATTTTCCGCTGGCTCTTCCAATCTAAAACAAAAAACATTACCAATTGATCATTAGACAACATACAGAAAGACATTTAATTCAATTTTCAATTGTTTAAACATCAAAGGCATCCTTGTCATAAAATGTAACTCTAAATTTATTGTAAGCCGTTGTAAACTACAAACACGATTTTCATACTTTCCTTATAAAAGACTTTTAACGTCACTCATCGGCCTTTATGTTCTTAAGCCTATTGCTGCATCTGCATGCTCAATTTAAGGAACATGAATCTGTGCAATATAATGATTTTAATTTAAAACTTAAGAGGCTTTAATTTCATCCATGCTTGATGTGGTTGGGTGGTTTAGTATTATGCAATATTACTGAGGATAGGATGACATGACTTTAGTTTTTCCCATAGCGTAATCCTCCTTCTAAAAACTTCCTTTCCAGCTCTACATGCTTTCCTAACGCTAACGCAACAATATTTGCTTATTACGGGGCCCATCAAAGTGTAATGTAATGATATAAAGGCGAAGTACTAAAAACACGTGATGGAATCAAGACATTCTGTTTATTAAAATGAAGTAGTTTATGCCATTGGGAAATCCCTTCAAATTGCAATACCATCCTCACTAAACTTCTTACGTCTGCCATGGTCTATATAGTAACCTAACATTTGAAGAAGACGGCTTATTCCAAACTTTATACATAAAAAACAATGAACGCATTGCCGTGTTTCGCTATTTTAATAATTTGACAAGAAGCCGTCGTCGTCGGTGAAATATAGGTTAAATTTAACCTTTTAAATATCCAGCTAAATTAGACAGTAGAATTAAAATAATATTCCGAAAGCCTTAGCACGCAAAAGCTTGCATTTAAAAGATATTGAACCTTATCTAAGTGGTTATATCTTTACTTGTTCGGCTTTAATAATTCCCAGTGCCATATAATGAAAAAATAAAAGGCATGATTGATAATAAATATCTCCGTCATAGAGCTCTTGCCCATTTACAATCGCGTACGGACGTTGTTCAAGATATTGCGTCAAGAAGTATTACAGTAGGATTCTCACCAGTTCACGATTCAAAGGTCAGAGTTTTAATTTAATCCATACATACATCTACTACTACCTACCACTTCCACCAATTTCTTCAACAAGCTTCTTTCTGGTATGACTAAACGTAGGAATCAACCGGTTGAGGTGATTGATGCTCAGTACAGCCACCACATTCGCCTGTAAAGTTCTTTACACAGCATTAGAATACATGCTTTCTTAATCCTAGTTAAAGTCACTGTCTGTTACACTGCCCATCTCTTCCTTACAGAACAGTCAAAGAATCCCTTCCCATGCATGCCTAAGTTACCTACGTAAAGGACGGACTAAATGCAATTACTCCTAGAAGTAAAATATGTAAATCGATGTGAAATCGTACCGTAAATGTAAAACTCAAAATAAGAAACTCGCTCAAGCAATATAGCCGAATAGGATTAAGTTCAGTCAGAACTTATTATGAAGGAATATCCATTAAATGAATAGGATTTAGGTTCAATTTGTACAGGTTAAATTATAAGTAATATTGAGTTAGATTTTAGTGAAAGAATAAATCAAATTCTCAACATTATACTAAGTTTACCGTTACATTAATAGCAGCCCTCTGCGTGTACAAAACGATAATAATAATAATACCCCGGACCGGGCTGTAATTCCAGCTCTTACATTCATACTTATACCTTATCCTTGTGATATTATTGAATCAGAACGCCCAAGATAACTTCAAGGATACCCCCTACCAAGCTTATCCAATCTACATGATACAAAACTCCCTTAAAATCCCTCAATACCTTGATTTCCTTCGCCCGCATCTCTTCCAACCATGTTTTGACCCCGGGGAAGTCCACATTGACCTTAATCAAGCCTAGCTTTCCCCTCCGCTTGATCAACTGGTCGGGTTTGACGACCAAGGGGGTCGTGGAGAGCCATTGTTCCGTGTGGGTCAAGTTGTCCACGACCGTTTCCTCCGTCACGGATGCAAATCTGCATGGAGAGTAGAATGGATACTTGGACAAGTAATTGTTCAAAATCCGCTTCCCTGTCGCTTCACTTACTGCTTTGGCCGACATTTTATAGCTAATTCCTGCAAAAAAAACGAAGAAATGTCCATTTAAATCGGGAAATAGTTAGTTTTTTTTTAAAAAAAAAATAAAAAAAAAACGATGGATGGATGATGAATTGAAGTTGTGCTCACCTGTCTTTGCTCAATGGGAGTCCAGAATCGACTGACAGAAGTGTAAGGGTTGGTCTCAGCTTTTTATAAACGCATGCGTTAGCTTCCAATCCATGCAAGATTGAGATCTCTACTGAGTTGTAAAATCACCATATCCAATTATCGTTTATGGGAGTTTTATTTTTTTAATATTTTTAATTAGAAATTTTAAACGGATTTCGGTAGATTTGTGTCGGTGAGTTTGTAGGACTTGAAATTGAATTGGGAAAGTAGATGTATTTAGAAATATTTTGCTCGTGTTTTAAATTTAAATCATATTTAATTTAAAATTTTCAATATAAAATAAGACAGGAGGGTGTATGGAATAAATTTAATTAATAGCAGGTTTATCTTTATCTATTTTAGTCAAACTTAACTAAAGCCACTGAAAGATGTTCAGTTAACCATTGGCGTAACCACTGGAGTAGGAGGGTACATGTACCCGCTGGTTTACTAAAGATACCCCCTAGAATTCCTGGAAGGCCCTATACTTTACATGTTAAGAAGCCTCCGCCCTGCCACACCCCCTCCTATCCTTTAATTATATTTTTAACCACTTTTTTATTTGTTTTTTTAAGTGGTTGCGCTTATGCAGGTAACGCAGAAGATGGTCGATGACTAAAATAAAATACTATGGCAGGCATTTTATAGGGAAATCCTCTGGCATAAATGTCTTAAATAGGCTTTATTTTTTATGTTAACCATAAAAATCCTAATTCAGTATCCTACTCTTTGATTTTTTAATTGTATTATTGTATTTTTATCAGAAGAGCAGCTCAGTACTAAACTCAAGTTGACTGTGAATGATTTGCGGCTCAGTGGTAGGCTTGCAATTGTCCAAGATTGGAAGATTTCACCTGGAACCTTTCCAGCATTCTGCACTCTCCACTGGAACTCAGCATTAATAATTCCATGTATTACTACTGGATATTGGAAGTAGGGCTGGTGGCGTGAAGACAACATTCGATACGAATCGTGTTAAGGATTATATGGAATGAAAGAATTTGGCATAAATCTAGATGTGCTCAGTCCGGTAGTTAACTTCGGTTTTGTCATGCTCTAAGGTAGTGCAAAGCGTAATGCAATCTTAGGTCGCTACTGTATGAAATAAACGTTTACAATTTTTATTTTTTAAATTAATTGAATTAATGTTTAAATTATATGCTTTAATTCCAAAATGACTACACACTTTTAAACCCGAGTCCTACTAGCTAGGGAGACTAGTTGGTTTTGGCAACCCTTTTTATAAGGGAAGGCAAGATCCTGTTTAGAGTCCTACCTTTATAAAACGAATGTTTATTTTGGATGTTTGGGAGGTAGTTGTATGAAACAGTAACCACTATTAATAGCTAAACCGATAGTACCATCAAAAACATTTAATATTAACTTTTCTTCCAAAAAATCGGATAAAATTATCTTGAAAATGATGAAGGTTTCGAATCAGAGGGCAGTTTTATCGATCCTGATCTTTCTGATTTACTGAAATAAGAACATACTTTTTTTTACTGCTTCCATGATACTGATCATGATCATATTGAATTTACAATCCGAGTTAATGTTATTTATTGACTATTACATTTATTGAACATTTTATTATTATATTAAATTATCCCTGTAATGTACTCCGGTAATTATTAGATTCCGAATGTTGCATGGAAACATTGTGAAAAGATGTTTCTGCATTGCTGTTGTGCATTTCATCCATTCCATTCATTCATAAAAGTGCCTTATCATTTAGGATTCAATTCAATGCATCAAATTAAATATCTCTGTAGGGATGCATTAGCATTACTCTAACTTTGCATGTTATTTTTGCAGATAAGGCGAAATTATGGGTTCAAGATCGAAAGATGACGTGATTTTGTTTATGAAAAAACTAAACTAATGGAGCTGATGCAGCCACTCGTGAGCAGAACCCAAGTTCTACGTACTCTTTAGGCCACCAATTGTCCATTAATGTCATGATCAACGAAATGATTAATTAATTACAGCAGAGAAGTGTTGCATGCTGCAATCACGCAGGGAAAGCAAATGCATGTTAGTTTTAGTCATACAACCCAAACCCAAAGCCAGTGCGTTGAATTCTCATTAAGGTGACAGGAATTATCATTGGTTATGAAATGTTTACTTTTAAAGTGGAAATCCAGGTTACAGTCAGTCTGGTGACAAGACCCAGTTCACTGGTCCCTAGAACCAATAAATAGGTCCCTGAAGGAACCAATAAACT
>JAQFZX010000668.1:0-48510 GCA_034682405.1 Hydroisotoma schaefferi
TAAAATACATTACTCGTTTGCATAGACCTACAGGTCACTAACGATTTCTACTCAAGGACAAAATTCGTCCCTTGACATACTACTAATATTATAAATGCAATGCACGCTTGGAATTTGAATGAAACAATTGACTAGAATAACAATTTCTAAAATTATATTAACGATTATTAATTTTATTTGTTCCTACTTTCTCATACTAAACTATTGACTTCGATACTGGTAAAAATAAAGCATAACCAATTCTTGGATCTTTACAAGAAAGCTTTCTTGGCTTATAGGAAATATTATATTTGATTGGTGTAATGCCATCAAGAATCTACTAAGCATTTACTTCATTATTATTAAATGGGTATTGCTTTGTCACGGGAATCAAAGGGGACCTTTTAATTTCTTTCACCATGCGATTGGCATTTAAACAAAAGTACTTAAAATGAAGGGACTTCACTCAGTTATCGGAATAACGGTTATTCTGGTTCTTGCACTATTCTGTGCCACGGATGCCCAAAGTGAGGTAGGTTTTATATTTACCTAAAGTTAAAGTAACCATATTAATTCTGACCGGTATCCCTTAGGAAAAAACAGCAAACCTAGAACCCGATCTGGAGGAGACAAATATTACGAGTAGTGACACTGATGCAGTAGAAGTGCATGGGCGTAAGTGACTAATTGTATAAGCCGTACTAAAAGTTCTACTTAACTATGGAAGAACATTAATTTATCACATTTATTTACAAGGTTCTCCCTACCGTAGCTGTAGGGAGTATGGACACGGCTGCTGGATAGGTGAAGTCTTGATTTTTCTTAACACTCTAACATTTTATTAAACTGCATTTAACTAATGCTGACGATATGTTGAAATTCATTAATTAGGACATGGGAAACGGAAGAAGCGGTCAGTTCTTAAATTTTCAGCCATATTCTTACCACGTCAATGAGAAATCGGACAATAGAAAATGGTCGTTTACAGAGGAATGAAATTAAAAAACACCTACTGTTAAGTATAAATGCTAAGCAGATTCTAAATATGGATGGAATTCAAATTGGGTTAGAAAAACAAACATGCGATTGAAATAACTTCCAAATTTAACGTGTATAGCATAAGACTACTTAAAACAAGAGTAAACTGCTCATTTAAATATTCCAAGCTTAGGAATCTATTACGCTGGAAAAGGTATTTGAGTATAGCAGTTTAGAGTTACAAGAGCACAATAATCTAATAAATTGCAGATAAAATAACAAATGTTTTCTACCTACTCCATCTAAAGTTCCTGTAATTCAATTTCACATTCGCTAAAAAAGAGAGCAGTTTTTCCAAGATCTTTACAGCCTTCTTAATGTGTTTTAGAGTACCACTCTGCAGTTAAAATCATAAAAAATTAGTCAACTTTATACAGCTGATACATGTATAAAGTGACTTTTTAAATTTTTAGAAAAGCCGTAAGAGAAAGTAGTTAAGAAGGCGTACATGGATTTGGATCCACATCTATATATTTGAAAACCGGAAGAAAATTCTCATTAAAAAATCGTTTGCAGAAAGGCTATTTTACTAGTTTCTGACTTTCTACCGGTGTAATAAACTAGATATAAACTATTCTGTAGAATTGTCCTATTTATTGTGTTTTGTACCCGATATACTCAAAATATTGTTTGCGTTAGTTAGAACAAGGCCAAGCAGATAAACCTAGGTCTTTGAGTTACGAAAGCAAACGAAAGCTATTATTTAGTTTAGAAGAACCTCTTAACATTTTATTCTGAGATTTTCTAATACGTTTGTTTCTTAATTTAAAAAATCAATTTTGGAAATACTTTTTATCCCAATTACTGTATTACTCCAATATATCCCCCTCTAATTGTTGTAAGCTCTAAGCTGTCTTGTGAAAAGTATGCAACTTTGTTAGATATGCCATGAATTAGTCATACTAAATTCATTATAACTGGTTTGATTTTCTAACACTCCGTAAGCTGTAAAAAAGCTATTTTATAAATGTACTAAACAATCACTGCTTTCAATAAAAAAGGCGGAACAAATGTACTGATGTTTCAATGAAAACTTTTAATAGCTTACCAGAAATAATTACTCTTTTTACGTATGTAGGCATATCGTTACATTCGATTTAATTTAATTTGTTTTTCTGCAGGAATCAAGGGGGACCTTTACGATTTCCTTAACCATACATTTGCATATTTACCCACCAAAGGTACCTAACGTGAAGGGACTTTATTCGGTTATCGTAATTACGGTTACTCGGACTCTTGCATGCTTAGTTATATTTCATAGAAACATTAATAAATTCAACAGAAACCCCCAAATGAAGGCTAAAATTGAAGCAACAGCGTAAAATAATATTTTTAACACTGCTTAAACAAAATTACTGAAAACAGACGAGGATTTGAGTGCAACAATTCCTCCTCTTCCTCTTACAGGTTTTTAGATTGTTGTGTAAGGTTGATATTAAAATATGTTTAGTATTACTATCCCAATATACGATTTCCCTTTGCTTTGTACAGAAAAAGTATGCTCAGTAAATTTATTTATATGCAAAGAAGTATCTGGATTAAAAATGGAAGGTCTTTCAATACAACTCAAACCAAGCATTCTAACATCATCCATCATCAGTTCATTTTCACGTCAACTTCAATCTTGCTATTTTATTACAAGCAAGCAACTATCAATTATTGTAAACTAATAAATTTCCAGCATGGAGCAGCCAAGCTAATTAAATCATAACGAGTTTTGATGGTTCGCATCGCACGGCCTTTAGTTACATCGTCCTCAAAAGCAAGTTAATTTGCTTTATAAAACAAAGAATAAGCTCTTACTACATAAGTTGCTACAGTAAAAGCAAAAAAAGCTTTGGGAAGAGTGATAAGATAGAAACCCTTACCTGATGAAGGTAATCTCTTTCCATATCTAGGCCCTAAGTATCCATTAGCCACCATGGCGAGCAGTGTGAGGGAAATAAACCCGATGAAAAATACTTTAAAAGAAGAGAAGTTACTGCTTTTTCTGCTGCTTGACAAACCCATAGTCATCTTTACTTACTTCTGTAATAAATTTAATAAAAATATAATTAACACCTCGGTAGCTTCCTTCTTTAACCTTCATTCTCAACGTAATTTAAAAAAAAAACTTTTGTAAATCATAGCCGTTCCGTTTAGCTGGAAACTCAACCCTTCGATGAAAGTCTAAAAATCAGCTTCCCTAAAATCGTTCTTTGCTCGTCCCTAAGAATCGCCTATCCTTGCATTGGCGTACTCTTTGGTCGTAGAAAGATAGTGGATACCTGTAGAAACTTTACCATCTCAATCTCATGAGCTGTTTAAGTGAAGCCAAACAGGGTACAAATGGAAAGCTAAACGGTTATTGATACATTACTATTCTCATTATACTCGCATCTGTAGAGCAGGGGTGTGAATTGGTGGTAAAACCACAGATTTAGATCTACAATCCCTAAAAATTAATAAATCCCTGTATATTTTGCAGACTTTACTCCCAATACATCATATTATTAGATAACTCTGCCATTGTTTTAATCTCCTTTGCAAAACTAAATTGCATAGTATATGCTACAGAAGATACCTTCCTCTTCTCTTGCAAATGAATCATTTTCGAGAAGTCATTAGGTTTTATGAGTTTTTGAAAAATAAATGGAGTAAAAATGGCAAATTATTGAATATTATTATTTAAGTATATGCAACATAGAGTACAGAAGCTAATTATTATTGCGAATTTAAAATAACATTAATTAATTACCTGAGGTATGGAGTAAGGAGGAAAATTGAGACTGGTTGATGTGATATGAAAACTCGATCCACTTTGTACTGAATATGCTTTATTTCTTACTCCGCTATAATTTTTTCCCTGGTAATGATATAAGCTTCAGCGCTTTATTTTCCCGTTCCAAATTACCTTAATAAAGCCTGTGATTTTAACAGATATTCCTACATTTACAAGGAAACCCCCTTTAAAACACCTTAAATATTAACCCTCAGCTTTCACTTTACTTTCTCCAAAGAAAAAAGTCTCAAATTTCGACTCCTTCCGACTATAATATTAACTACTTTTTCTATTATTCCCCAAGGTAAACTCTACCTTCTGCGGACTATGCTCATGAAGTATTAATTTTACGGTTGGGAAAGTGAGATATGTAAAGAGAGACAGGTAAGGTAGTAAAAAAAGCTGTGCGGTAACAATATCTTTCAACCCCGGAGAAGGAATGAGGACCAGGTTGGCGAGAGTCTAGACATTTATACCCGAATTGTAACTTTACCCTTCGTGTATCCCTCTTTCTCTTACCTTTTCCACCCGAGAATCCCAACAGGTTTCCATTATCCATGGAGAAAGTCCATGGACTAATATAAATTAAAAAAGAATACGGTAATATGCTTAGATAATTCCGTTTCCTACCTACGTAGACTGTATGGGTATGCATTGCACGAAACAAGTTTAAAAGATAATGGTTTTTGTAGGGCCCACGCAAAATCATTATCCACCCTCTAACTAACTAAACCGTTCCGCTACAAGGGTAGGTTTTCTTTCATTAAGATCACTGACTCACTAGACAAAAAAAAGTTAGCGAAACAATAAATCTCAACAGGACGTTGGTAGAAACTTAAACTGAGGATCGTACCTCGTATACAAAAGTAGAGTTTATCATAGTATGCAGATTTTGCAATAATGTCACGGTACAAGATGCTGCGATAGGTAGATAGTTTGTCACCTTTATTTAATTGATTTTATTATTGAAATAAAATAAATTAATATGGATCAGTTGGTTGGTACTCCTGGATTATTCTAAAAATGCGTTTAAAAAAGTTTTAGAAGGAATTAAAAAATTTAAGCTGGATTTGAAACCGCATGAACATGTTTCCCCATTTCGTGGAAGGTGATAGTTCTTAGCTCGTTGGTTGAGTTGGTACAAACGGATTTTTTCATCGTACTGTTAACTAAACGAGTGATAATGTATCCTATAATTTGTAGCAAATACTCTCAAGGTAAAACCCTGGTTCGGAGATCGGCTACTTTATAAATCTCATGAAGAACTTGAAACTACGTTGCACTATATTAGGTAAATTTATCCCGGAAGAATCGTGCCCTGCCTTCGTCAACATTCTTCTTATCTCATTGCCACTGAATAGTGACATCATAAAAGGTCAAAGTTCCCTTTCAAAAAAAATATTATAGATCTTTTATTACTCATACACACTATCAATTAGGTTTTATCTTTATCAGTCGAAAATTATGATTCGTCTATCATCCTTAACTGGATCTACCTAGGCCATTATCATCATTTGGTTTGGTGTTTGAAAAAATAGGAATAATGTTAACAAGATTAACTCAATTAGTATTCATTGTAGCAACATGATAATTACATTTCAGCTTGACGGCATAAGTTCCATTTTGTGTTACTATTTTGGACGATTGGTTATTACATTATCAAAGTAGAGTTAGGCCTTCGGTGCATTTGAGTGTTTGGGACGGACTTTTTACTTATGGTGGATTTTTAAAAATAGAAAACGAAAATAATGCATCCTTACTTTTGAAGTTGAGTACATTGTATTTTATTACAGAACTCGATGCAGGCAGACCACAGAGAG
This sequence comes from Hydroisotoma schaefferi, assembly GCA_034682405.1. Lineage (NCBI taxonomy): Eukaryota > Metazoa > Arthropoda > Collembola > Entomobryomorpha > Isotomidae > Hydroisotoma > Hydroisotoma schaefferi. The sequence continues at coordinate 5,599 of JAQFZX010000668.1, forward strand.
CGTAATTTTACATTAAAACAATTAAAAAATAATCAATGATTATTTTACTAACAAGTGCACCTATTAAATAGGAAAGAATAATTACTAGACGGGCAGTCTCACTTTCTGAAAACTCTGTCACTTTACTAACTTGAATGTTTACAGGCTTAATAAATTGTACGCTCTATCAGAAAAGTAACAGTCAGTGGGCCATAGCCTATGATTTCCAAATATTTGCACAGAAGTATAGGTAGTTCTCCGAATGAAATCCCTGGTCCACCCAACAATTCCCGATCCTAATAACTTGATTGCATGCGACAATGAAAATCAACCACTAGTGATTTTTTACACAAGAAAGGCCAAACTTGTTACCTTACGAAGCTAAAGCTAACATTACAAATCATCCCATTATATTACCAGTCGCAATCATAGCCGAAAAGACATGCAATCAAATCATTAAAAATGTCTCCCTGCCTCACATTCGGTTCTGAGAATACCTTGCTAAACAAACGAAATCGAGCAACTATCAATGTGTGCTATATTTGCGTCAATAATATAAGCAGGTTGACTAAAGCAGCTACAGCTAAAATCTAAATTAAATGTTTGCCTCATAATAGCCTCTATCCCACCATATCAGAACACAGAAGTGACATGCTTTACATAGATACAGAGAGCGTAAATATATAATTTAGCGTAGTGAGAGTTTTTTAATCTTGTTAGTGTTCGGCAAACTGATTGCCAATTAGCAATGGCCAATAAATATATCCTTAACCAGTGTCCAACAAGTGGGAGTAGAAAGAATTCCTCGATCCGATCTCTTGAACTGAAATTGAAGCTTACGGACTTATGGAAATAGTAGATACAACTTTCCATGCCTTTAGACAATGCATTTTTACTACGTTTCTACTAGCCATATCGCTATAACCTAAGAATGCGTATTTCAGTAATCCACATATATTTCCAAATGCAAGGGAGAAAGTCCAAAAACGGTGCTTCAAATTTACATTAGGTGCTTTTAAGTTACTTACTATGCCTGAATTAAAACGCTTTCCATAACAAATACGGTGCCCGTTCTAGTTTATCTCAATCGGACTATTCACTTAAAAAAGATGAGGACATTTGGCAAATAAAATGTTAATTAGCGATTCGTTTATTTTTGTCTTCATATATCTTCTTTTGAATGAATCACAGATTTTCAGTAAATGCAACTCATAAACAGCAAAAGATTTAGTCGCAATCATAATCTTCTACTCTGCTCAAACTCTTGAAGTTCAATTCCACATCATTTGTAAAATGAATTAATTTAACAAAGGTTATTGGATCGGCATAATCGTATTCAAGAAGTTCCAAACTCAAGAGCCATAAAAATACAGCTGTATGAATAGTAATGATAATGAAGCAGAATCATCAGCAAAAAAGCACGCTGAGCTCCGTATGAGTTTGATGGAAACGGGCAAATATTAAGAAAAGGAAGGAGTAGAAATTGTTTAGAGTTGCGATTAATTGGAGTTGTTTTTTTGAAGAAATCTCTACTTAAGCTAAGTTTGTGATTTGGGTAGTGGATGGATGAGCGTGGGAGACTTACCTATATGTCTACTTGAAACAATTGTGACATTCATTTAACGAGCCGACTCACCGAAATGTCAACGGGGATTCTGGCTCATCAATGAATCAAGGGATTCGTCAAGTAACATTAAAGAACATGCAAGAAGGTATGCGTTCCAGCTAGAGAGCGCACTAAATTGAAGTGTTTATTGCTCATGTACAGCTTTGAACTGGATTTTTACAAGTAGTTCAGAGTAGCAGAGTTTTTCAATCACTTTTATTTTCGCCTTCCCATCGAAGAATATAGTAATACATAGAAAGTTAACTCCCAAAAATATAATGTAGGTTAAAAAAAGATAAAGGTTTAATACATCAATACTTAATGATCAAGATTATTATGGGACAACTTGCTCGGTAGGACAACTATTAAAAGGTCCTTGTCATGAAAAAATACGGTAGAAAATACTTTTCTGTAGACCAATGTACTGTATTTAATGATGTACTCTTCATACACATATTTATTTCCTATAAACTTGTATGCCATCAAACTATATTTAAAACGTTGTACTACAGATTATTACCTCAAATATTTTCATTTAAAATACGAGATTTTTTAGCAAACGCTCTTTGTTCAAAGTCATTAGTAAGTCATTAATCATTTCGACTACATCGCATAGCCTTCTGCTTAATTAGAATGGGATGGGAGCCGTACTATCCCCTTTTAATTAGGAAGTCACAAATATTCTAATTAAGATAAAAATTAACCGAACAAATTTAACTATCTTTCAACAATTTGTATGCACTACATAAGTGTTAAAGTATCCTCAACCTTATTCGGGTCGAATTGTTAAAAAAAACTCTCTCCTGAAATACATATTCTGATTTTAGCTGTGTAAGGATAAAGTGAAGTTGCCAATTGAAAAAAAAACAAGAAACCAGTGCACTTTTTGTTATACTTTTAAAAATAATTCATAGCTCTACTTCGGTAGAGCAGTTTAAAGTAATGCATTCTCTCCTATTGCATCCTCGGAATCATTCCGTCTATTTTAGAAATATCCGGTCCGGTTACATTTTCGTGCCTACTATACTATGCAGTTTGTTTGCAAACCTCAGGGAAATTATTTGCCAAGAATGGAATACGAAACAAGAAAGATTTTTACATAGCAGAAACCTAGCTAAAATGCATAGGCTTTCTCCTAGCAGAAATCTGGCTACTTACTTTAACTCACACGCGATTTACACACACAAGACTCAGGTTTACGGTACAATACATCTCTAAAATGGGACAAATTATTAGAGTATGGACGAAAAATGAAATCAAAAAATGAACTTGAAAAATGTATAACTGTTGTTTGCAACAATAATTCAATACTTACAGGATGAAAAAATTGTTATCAACATTGTCCTATAGATTGTCTAGATGATAAATTTTCCCCTTTTTTTATGTTAACTTACTCGATTTTCAGCAGATAGTGAGCGTTAGTGGTAACTTCCGTCGTGGCTGATAATTAGATTGAGGTAAGGTAATCCAAGTTTTTGTGGTAAGTTAAACTGCTTCAACTAACAAGTACACGCATATTTAATTTATGGAGAGACTTTTTCTTCCGGAATTTGGACCATTGCATTGTTAACATCAAAGAAGAACCTTAGCCAATCTAAAGATGTAGGCACTCTAAATAATTTCCATTCATTCAACTCATCATCGTCAGCAAAGCAAAACCACCCCATCATCATCGCAGTTGCCACCTCATGTCTCTTTCTTTCCTTGTTACTTATTTATCCATTGTTATTCTTTAATTCATGAAAGTTTGGTCTCTCACTCTTCTACCTTCCGGACAAAGCTTTCGAATTAAAAGTTGTATTTTCCATACCTTCCTTTCCTGGTCTCGCCCACTGTTCCGTTTTTCCTATTCAGTAAATACTTTCTGGGTGAAAATTTCATATTTTATTTACTATTCATTTTACATTTACTTTACCAATCAAAAGAAATGTACAGATTTAACTTTTTTAGTCTTTTTACGTCCCACACACCAAGGAACGGCTCTAAGGGAACTCTTAATTGTTTTTCTTACCTAACCATTCTGCTAAACTCGCTTTGTTACAATCTTCACCGTTTCAAAACGGGTGGACCCAGTATTTAATATTAGTCTAAAGTTTAACAAGCGAGTTTCTGTTCAATTCATTGTGGTTCTGGTCACTGCCATGCCTTAGCCACAGTAAGATAATTTCATACTTTTTCGGCATTTAAATTTGGTTATAAGTAGCTGCTAATTACTAGACTAACCGCTAAGAATCGATACCATGCATCATGCTAAACCTAGGATAAATAAGGGAATGTATACCGCGTTGTCTGGAATGGTGTCCGGGGACACTAATACAGTTTGGCCTTTTCGAGGGGGACACGATTTGGGAGGGACTACTAATATTAAAAGCGACTAAATGCACCAGGCTTGTTATTTGGAAGGGGTTACTATTAAATAGTTTCGAGCATGAAAGGGGGATACTATTCGAGGAAATACGGTAGTGATACTTTGTCTTTGCGGTTATAGTAAACGAAAGAAAAAAAAGTGGCTGGACTGGTAGCAAGTACTCAATTCAAATTCAAGTACCATTCAGTTTCATGAAGTTTTTTGAAAACTGCAATGCTGTAAATATTTCTTGGTCCGGTGTGATAAACTAGATAATACATGCATTTTGGTCACGAAGTAGCCATTTGCTTTAGTTACTTAAAGCTCATCCAAAAATACAAGCTTAATATGCAGCTATGAAGATTTATGATAGAATCGTGATAAACATCAATCGTAAGTTTACATTGTTTATTCATAGCTCCAGTTTTAACAAATGTTTCCATCAAAATTGGCCTGTATGTGCAGCTTCGATAATATTAATATTAATTTCTTGAACATTAACCTTTCGATTAGCTCAGAAAATAGTATTAACACTAAAATATACAAAACCTGTTTATAAACATACATATTTGTCATATCTCATATGTCATATGTCATATTTGTCATATATATTTGTCATATGCCACTCTAAACACTTAACTGACTACGTTCCATACTCCTCCTGTCCCTTTAGAATTATACGAACTTTTTCTGATTAACTAGTTAACTAGTACTATCTCAAGTAATATACCTAATGTTACATACGTTAGAGGGAGATGCTACCCAATACCTTGATGAAGTCATATAATTTGTAACTTAAAAACACATAAATCCCAAGGTCCTAAACGCGGTCTCGCTTCTTGTTGTTGGCTTGGCGTTGTCGTGCTTTTTTTGTTTCTGTGCTCTAAAGGTTGGGCCGCCCGCTGTAAAAAAAAGTGTACGATCTATTTGGGATAATTGTTGATTTTTAACACCCATGGAAATCGCCATTTCTAATCGCTTATTTTGAAACTTAATCTATAAAATCGTGATATGTATCAAATCTAAATGGAAGGAATAGGACTAAAGGCAGTGAAATGGACTGGGTTTCGTAGAGCTCAGAGAATGAGCGAAGAATATGAGAATGAGAATATGCTGATTGAGCTGATACGTGATACGCTAATCATTTTTTCAATTTTGCCACACTTCAGCGTTTTAAAAACTACTTTTTTTCAGTTCTGCCAGTGAGGTGTTTGGTTTTGATTTCTAAGTTCGAATTTTTGCCAAAATGAGTTTTTCCAAAATGAGGGTCTTCCAATGATAAAAGTCGCAGCGAATCATAGCGTCGTACGCTTATTTTGAAACTTCATCTATAAAATCGCGATATCAAATCTGTAGCAAATAAATAGTCTAATTGATTATTACTTTCAAATTATTTGAACCACACCCACGGGATTTATACCCCGCATCGTCGTACGCTTATTTTGAAACTAAATCGATAAATTCGTGAGATATGTCGAATTATTAGTGGATAACCAGAATATGTTTAAAATAATGTTGAGATAAAAACAAACAAAAAATAAATAAAACCGGCACGACCACTGCTAACGGTATTCTTAACGTGCTTTTTGATACTCTGTTCAAGCAAGTAGTAGGTAAAGCGCCTGAAACACTGGTCTCCCAGCCCCAAAATTTTGGGTATTGGAAGTGGCTTGCAAATTCGGTAAATTATAGTATTGGTCAGCAAGATTGACCAAGTGACAAAACATCGGCTGTTGAATATTGGTTGGCCGATGAGACGGCTAACCTTAATGAACCCTCTCATGATATAGACAAAGTAACTTTGTCTATGCTCTCATGAGACAACCTTTGCATAATATTTCTGCACAGCTTCCCAGTTGGTGCTCGTACGTACAAAATCTAAATGTGTCATGCACTTTGTACAGTATATGCATAAAGGATATTTAATATAGTATTTAATCCAGCACCAATACTTGCATTGACTAAGAAAGCAACAAAGGTTGTAATTGGATTTTTAAAGTTGTAGGTCAATGTGAGCAATAAATTAAATTCTAGTTCCTGAAAATAACATTTTCGCATGAAAAAAAAGATGATTTATTAACTAATTGTTGGATAGAACAACAGAAATCTTGCAATTTATCGGTGAAATGGATCAATCTAAAGTGGCAATAATCTGAATTGAAAAGAGGACAACTTGGAGGTTAATTAGTTTCTTTAATTTATTCTCTTTTTGTCCTTTTTATAATTATCATGATCAATCCACTTTTAGTGGACTCACGCAACCAAAACTTTGTAAAAAACCTTTTTCCGCAGTAAATCATATGAAGCTTAGTTAACATTTTTAATTTAAAATGTCAATTTTAAGTACAAGGGGCTTGCAGATGAGATAAGATATAACTTTTAAAGCCAATCAAAACTTTTTCACTTAATTGTGATCCTTAAAGGTAATACGGTTGTAAATGCACGACTTTAAATCGCCTACGATTACTTCTTGCTTTAGATCATTTTTATTTAGTCTAAAGTTACCGTTATCTGTGTAACAACAACCTTTCTCTCTTGTCGGATTGTTCAGCCAACCAACCTTCCTACTCACCGTAAGAAGTATCTATACACATTACTCTATTTTGCGGCCCTTGTCTCGCCTTTTGCCTTGAATTCCTTCTCCTCAAATTAAGTTAAGTAAATCCAGAAACTACTCCCCCCTCTAGCAACCCCCTTCTAAATAAGCCTATTGAAGAATCTTCTCCTCCATTTGTTCTCCATATTGTGTACTTCAGCTCAGAAATTAATGTTTTATTTGGAATGCATGATACAGGAATTCTAACGGCGAATGCCGTATTATTTATGCCTTCAATTGTTTCTTTTGTAATTCAATAAAATCCGATAATTTTAATACCAATACTAAATGTTTAAGTTATCTAAAATTAAAAGGATGCTAAATTTCTTCGATTTGTCTTTTTTAGGCTATATGCCATGACAAAAATTATCTCAGTGGATGGTCATTATTATGCCCAGAACTAGGGTCAGGTCAAGCATAGGTCAAGTTAGGTTTGTGCAGAAGTTTGCAACTTTGGTGAAACAGTGTAACCAAGGTAGGAAGAGACGGAAAGTTTTATTATTTCCAACCATATTATATGCAGTAATGCAGAGAAAGAATAGACATAAGGATGAGTTATGGGACAAAGAAATTTTGCATCTCAATGGAAATTTTGTCCAGATGAAGCTCGATACCATACTGTTATTTACTAATACCACATATGTTTAACCTAATTAGGTCAAATCGAATCGTTATTGTAATCGTTATCTTATCTTCCTTCTTATAAGATGAATGGAAGTTTATAATAATCCTACGGGGCTATTGCTATGTATAATACTAGACATTTTGCTACCTACTATGTAAAACTAAACAAATCTTAAATATACTGCTTCGCCTACTATTTACAACTTTTACATAATGTCCATTTTCATCCTTTACAACTGCCACTACTTGCATAAAAGTAGAAGCAGCAGCAGTTGTCGTCAAACTCATTTATATTTTGAATTCGTGCCTTGCTGTTTCTTACTGGAAACTTAATAAAGCCCCAGGAGAGCCCTTAATTTTAGTTGGAGGTATAAGGAGTCACTAAACGAGTGCTAACGTACCCCATTTCCTATTCTACGTAAATATTATAGGTAAAACAAGGCCACAGTCGTACATTTCTAAAATTTATTTTAACCTAATTTATCTGTTATTTATTCTAAAAATTATATCTGTACTAGGCGAGGTTCATTACAGTTTTGTATACAATTAACTGACATTCTTGTGTATTCTCCAGCCTTTTTTTAACGGGCTTAAAGTCCCGTTCGTTTTGGGATTACAATCCCTTGGACAATCCATGGGAATCCCTCTCCGCTTCATCAAGGAGCGGTTGGATATTCCCCGGAAAATAACTTTTATCCATCATTCTGATTGCGGCAGTGGACCACTTCTGGTCCTTCAAGACCTCAAGGGTTCATTTTAGTTGTCAGGGTCAGGTTACGTCGAGATACTGTTTCTTGGCAGTAATAATTCGGGTCAAAGGTGAAGTTAAGGTTTAGAGGTTAACTAAGGGAATGAATTAAGCTAACGGTTTCTCATGTACTTTTTGTGTGTTGTTTATTGAACAGATTCTCTCTCATTTTTATTTTCATTTTTAATAGAAACTTTTGAAAGGGTCCTATGACTTTTAAAAGCGAAGAATAGAAATAAACTGAAATTTTTTTTTCGCATTATAGGACTTTTCTCGTATCTGCAAGACAGGGGATTTTTTATTCGAACCAATTGTCTTCTTTCTTCATTTTTTTAATCATAAAAGGATGGCAAAATTACAGAACCACCCTTTCTTCATTTACTCAGTGTTTTTGAGAAATTGTGAAAGTGATGTAGGGTGGTTGTAGTTTAATAAAATTAGATCTATTTGAAATAAATCAAGGCCCTACCCACCCCGATGCCAGTGTCACTTCCAGCGTTCGTTCCCCACAACCAACTGACTTCTAGCTTTTCTCAGAATCCTTGTGATTGGAGGAAATTCAGCGTGCCAGCTTTAAGCGGATTTGCCTTAGCCGGATCAATTTTTGACTTGACCCTTGGGACCTAATTGCTGCACCTAAGATTACGCACGTTTTAAGGTTTTTATACGCTTTGGATATATGTGTTTTTGGGTTCTCTTATAATTTAGGTAATTCTGGTAATTAACGATTACTCCAATACTTGACCTTACCAGCTCGTGGAGGAGAAATCAAATAAACCTTTACTGGCTAAAGCATATAGCATAAAGCCAAGAGAAAGCATAGCCTGCCGTATCATCATCCTAAGTCCATCTATTGTCAGTGCTATTGATTATTCCTTTCTCAAAACCCGTCTCAACTGTAAAACAAAATATTGAATTATTCAGTCAAAAGTCTCGATTTCACAAAGTTGAGCGTTTCGATAAGAAACGATGCGAATTTTTTTTATGTACTTTAGATATACTTAACCACTTCCAAAATGTCTCAAATGCATGAAAACCATCCAAATGCATGAAAAGCATTACGATGGATAAGAACCATCTATATGCACATGGATAAAAACCATCCATTTTGGATGAGAACTGCCCACTCTATTCTGTGGCGGATTCTAGCTAACTGGTTAGCTAGAACAAATGCGTTTCCATGAGAATACTTTAATCAAGTGTGTCAGCTGTGGTGAGAATATTTAGTGCTGCTATTCGACAAAATGTCTAACTGGAAAATAAATCTAATTAATCCACGTAACAAAAAACCATACATTGAAATTTCTCTCTAAACATCCGTGATGAGTTTTTTAGTCTTCCCGAAACTGCGTGGGAACGAAAGTGTGGAGTTCTTCTGTTAGAGTTTGAAGACAAAAGTTACGACGAAATGAAGTACATTAACACCAAAGATTTTATACCATTCTTAGCCATCAGTATCAAACGTTAGACTGTAAAGATAAATCTAAACTATGTATTGTTAAGTACACAGAGAACACAGGTTGTTATTATGAAGAAAAGTTCATCGCAGTTATAGGCCATCATAGAAAAAAATCAGTCTACTACAAGGCCGTTGGCCTTGTGAAAAAGCAAGAAGTGGAACAAGAACTTCTCACAAAACTGCATCCAACTACCACGAATCTTACGATGCCACAATTTACAAGTCATATAAATTAGGTACATGCATGACGATGAGGATGATGAGACGAGCAGAGAGATCCCTTCTCCTCGTTCCATCGTAGAATAAGCAGTAGGACTTGTAACACGAAACAAACCAGATTGAATAAAGTTACTTCGACGATATATCCAAAACCTTAACGTTTTATCTTGAGTGTATTATTACCCATTGCATCCACATATACCCGGACAATACCCGGGCCATTTCAGTATTTCAAAAACTCGACCAAAGAATTCATGAACGTTCAATGTCTGTTAACGAGTTATTTAAATCATTTTGAGTTTCTCGTTTTGTTTAATGGTAAACATTAATATTTGCTTTTCTTAAATATGGTTGGAAATCGAAAGTCCTAGTTATTATACCTATCAACCTGATGACAAAATCATTGACAGATGTAATTTGATAAAATGTAATAATTTTCTATTAAATATTTCTAGTAAATTAGCAGGTCATCTTTTCCGAAACTGGCCACCGGCGACATCGAGGTAAATGTTGGCGACTACGTTAACAAATCCGAGGACTGTTCGACAGCGTTTACAGTTTGTCTCGAAGAACCACCTCGAAACCAGACAACGTCCCCAATTCCAACCAATATCGTCCATCGTATTAACGGTTCAAGTTGTTAGGCAGAAATATGAACCACAAAAGATCCAGCCGAAACAGCCAACTCTTTCTGAAAAGCAAATGAAAAATGGAATATGAATCAGATCCAGATACCGGCGAATCCGAAGATGAAGATGGCTAATACGTAGATGCTCAAAAAGCGTAGCGGAAGTACTCGACTCCCTTTCCCTTCAATCTACCATAGATATATTTGTATCTACGCACACAGCTCTGTTCTTTGGACATTGATACTTCCTCGATGCGTAGCCATCTTGATTTTTATTTTTTCCCAATTTTTGGGAACTTTAGTTTTCATTCCCTCTCCTGGGAAGATTCATCTTGAGGTCAAAAAGGTTAAGGGAATAATTGGAACTTTGGTGTCTTCTGAGAGTACGGGATTCGGTATATTGGTATTAGTCGGAGGCGTTTCAACTTGTACTTTCTCGTCAAATACTTCAAATTCATAATTACGGTACGGTAAATTTGTTTTATTTAAACCTGGTTATTATTAAAGTTTTTATGTCTTTAAGTTATTTCCAGAATCCCTTTTATGTGTAAAAGGGTTGATATTTTATGCCTTGCACATAGCGGACCAAAAAAGGTGGTCTAGATATATGCAGATCGATAAATATGTATATATATATCAACCCGTAAATGAAATATTCCTACAGCGAATGGTACTCATTCTTTGATAACTTCGGTAAATGCTTCTCCTCACTATCATACGCATATGTACGACAGCGAAGATTTATTTGCGATTATCACTGTGACCAATATCATTCACCAGTATGATAACAGGCCAATTATTGATCAATATAAATCCCGAGACGGACTCAATATACCTCTATAAGCAATGATGAATACTCCCGATCTACGATTACAAAAGTTTTTAAGCTTAGTAGTTTTCCCGAATAAACAGGAAGGTGCCGCTATGACATTAGAGCTTTTTGAGACCCTGACTTATCAGAATAAGACTTTCCAGCTAAAATTACCGGGTGATGATCCTGAAGAACAGTTGTCCATAACGAGACCTTCGATGATGTTAGAAATTATCCAAAAATTGAAGGATGTTTTTCCGTAGCAGTAGCAACGAATGTGTGTTATATTTGATTTTAAAGATTTGATTTGCCAGATTCACCTATGGAAATTTATGAGGACGAATTAGAAGGCGCTGATTTTTTGGATCAAAATCTCTTGGACTACAGACAAGATGATTTTAACATTATTGCGACTAAGACTTAAACTTAATCTTAAATCATTAATCCTGAGTCCATTATTTGACCAACTTAAAATTGCCCAACCATCGCAATTTTGAGAGATAGAAAAATATAATCCTGCTTATCAGTAGACTGAAGATGTTTACTTGTTCATTCCGAAAGCATGCTCCATACCTTCAGATGAATCAGTTTTTTCAATTAAAATTACCATTTGTAAACTTTACAACAAAAACAAACAAAAGTTCAAGCACAATTACAGAGAATCTTTTTAATTAAAAGGTATGAGTTCGGTATCAGTACTTTATTGTAGTATATGGTATAACGGATAGCTTTGAATGTTTGCAATAAACTTAAGAATATGGCTGCGTGAGTGTAAACTCGAGGGATTGTATTGAGAACAACAAAAACCGTATAAATATCGATAAAGATACAGCGAAGTCATGTTTATTCAGTTCCAGCTGCAAAAACAGTCAACCCTGAAGAATATATATTAATGGACCATAAATAAACTTATTAGTATCACGTTATCAACATTTCCGGAGTTATCAACACATAATGTAAAATTTATGGAATCGGATGTCTGGAAAGTCAAAATGTTAGATTGAGATAAATGCTCCTTCGGATCTCTTACATTATGCGAAAAATAATCAAGAAGTCAGCAAATATTCCAGTGGTTTTGAAATTGTACTGAAACAAATACAACCCTTCAAAATGAGAACTTAAGCAAGCAAAAGGAGATATTCCGGACAAACTATAAAATGCAATGACAGCCAAGCAAATTATGGAGAGGAAATATCAGAAAAACATATTATTATGCTACAAATGCATCTAAATGATAGTAGAATCACAACCTATCAAATATATTCTTAGAAGATAAATAAGTTTATAATAATTCCATTATAAAGCAAGGAGATCATAAAGTGCCGGAGACTGTTGCTCGACGCTGAGCTGTCGGCCTTGTTTCACCGAGAGATGGAAGACAATAAAATGACATTCACGAAAAAATATGTTACTCGGAAAAACAACTTTATTATAATAAATGAACCGGACTTCACTCGTGTATGGGAGAAAGTGGAACTGGTTATGACAATGCGACTTGAAAAGCGACAGGCATTTTTGTTTTGGGAACAGTTGTATTCTGCTCCAGAAGGATCAGAAGAGCAAATAGAGCTCCACTGACCACAAACCATGTCCGACAACCTGATGTTGTCGATGAGGTGAGGTCCAGGTGGATTGAGGAATTCGTGCCAAGGAAAATGGAACTCTTCCAGTCGATGGTATACCACACGGGCTGCTTGAGCTAAAGTGTGAATTTGACCACGCAAATGCAAACTCCAAAAAAGGAGAAGAAGAAGCAGCTCATTCAATTTAAGAACGGACGGTTGGCATGGCTAAGGCCTGTTCGGAAAATATTCTCTTGAAACTACAAATCCACAACATACAGAAGGAGAGCGTCCGGTTGGCTGCAAACAGCATTGGATGGATCCAAGTCCCAACTAGATGCGATGACGCAAAAAATAGATCATTTCACAAAATTACAAATGGAAGTAAGCGAGCTGAGTAGTAAAGAAGTAACAGACTCTTTTGCTAAGAAACCTTTGCCTAATCACCTGTCCTAAACCGCGCCCCAGCTATGGTTACACTTCTGGTGATCCCCACCGCTACAGGCAGCGTCAGCGTCACTGATTAATGACGCTGACGCTGAGGATTGAGCCCTCCGCGTAACCCCCCCCCCCTACGTCCCTCCCCCCGTCCTCCCTTACGTTCACTTTTATCGCTCACTTTACAATAAAATTCAATTAAAACATTGGGTCTTACATACACTTTTCTAAGGCTCAATGACGAATGAAATATTCCCCAGCCTGATATGACTTGTATTTCCAAAAATTAATATTCCTTCGCACTTTAACCAAGCAGCTATTAGTTTTTTGCAAAGAATTACATAAACCATTGGATTAAACGATTTGATAAGTAAATTCTAACAATCTTTCAATTGTAAAATGCAATACGTCGTACACACAGCTTTATTCGATATAATATGCTGGCTTCCGATAAATAGGCTTTCGACAAAATGTCTAACTGAAAAATAAAGCTAATTAATGCACGTAAAATAAAAAAAACTATCCGTCGAAACACTCTCAAAACATACGAGTGCTTGTTTCTGAGTCTTCCCGAAACTTCGTGGGAACGAAAGTGTGGAGTTCTTCTCTTAGAGTTTGAAGACAATAGTTACGACGAAATGAAAGACATTAACGCCAAAGTTTTTCAAACCATTCATAGCTTTCAGTATAAAACGTTTGAGTGTAAAGATAAATCTAAAATATCTATTTCAAAAACTGTCGAACGAACTCTTGAACGTTCAATGTCTGTAAACGAGTTATATAAAACATTGTGAGTTTTTGTTTTTTGTTTAATTGTTAACATCCATATTTGTTTTTTTTTAAATATGGTTGAAAGCCCTAGTTATACCCGACCCGAGTTCAACCCGATGAGAAAGACATTGACGAGATGTATGAAGAAATAGGACGTGGGATTACGGTTCACTATAAATTTGACTAGTTAGTTAGGTAATAGGGATAAAAATAAAAAATCCCTATCGCGGTTATGTTAAATTATTCCAGCCATACCCAAGGCCTATCTCATGTGTGTTATTGAGTATTGGTGTCACCCATAATAATATTTACATGTTTAAGGAAAAAGTACTGATCGTTTTTTAAGTTTTTATACACAGAGCCGGTCAGAGACGTTCGACATCATAGCATGTCTATGTATGACGTTAAATTAGCCACTGGCCTCAGTTTTTAAAAGTATGCTTAACAAATTAATAGTATGTCAAAATCTACCGGCACCTAATCGAATGTTTAATCTGAAAATGTTTCCAAATACCCCTAAGGGTCTGTGAAACCAAAACAATGCAAAAGAATTCAAATCCCCAGTAGCAGCAGTAATAGTAGCCTCCCCAGCTCCAGTGACAACGAGGAAGAGTCACCTTCATCACTCCTTGGTAAAAGTTTCCGATTCCGGAAATAGAGCAAACAACCCTTTAACCATTAACGCCTTTTTATGCATGCAAATCAACCTAAAATACGAAATAAAAAGTACCAGTACAACCATAAATAAATAACAAGCCAAAAATGAATAGAAGTGCCAGTTTCTATATTTTAAAAATAATGTTAGTTTCGAAAATCTTATTTTAAAGTTTTTTTTACTACAAAAATAGTTTGTTAAGTTTCAAAGGGACAGAAACTCCAACTTATGAAGAATATTATATTCAAAAATCATGCACAAAGTGAGTGCATGATTCCCTTTTTATTCGAAATATCGGATCTTAAAACGATTAGAATCCCTTATCAGCAAAAAGCTGTCTTCGTCATTCTTAGAAGGAATATCTGTGAAATATTTATGTCACAGTTTCGATTAATAAACATACAAACTCAATAATCATTAAGTTTGAATCTACAACTGAGTGTTACTGTAACGGAGTAATAGGCTATTATTCCGTTGTGACACAATGTGTGTAACTGTAGGGAGACAATATGAGTTTATGCGGTGGAATACTGACCACCTATACTATTAGTAAGTGGAAGAAATAAATTTCGTACAAATATACTATTCCTTGCAATGGTCAAGCAGTTTTGCCAAAGAAACTCTCTTTGCAAAACTGACTGACCTCTCTTACTCCAATCAAATTAGGTCTACCCCACAACCTCCCCTCCCAGCCAGACATCGAACACAGTTCAGGTCCGGCATAGCTAACGTCAACTTTTCATATAACTATGAGAAGAATAGACAATAACTTAAGTAAATTTTTTTGTCCTAAACGTTTTAGTATATTGCTTTGCTTTCAATTTCGGGACAGATTTCTGGCGACCATCCTGAGACTGGAATGGCAAGCTTCAGAATAATAGATGTACGAAATTATCAAGCAGGTTTAGATTTACTCACCACGTGTTCAACAATGGCAAGATATTTTGTACGAGTTGAAGGCAAGGACCGATTTTGGCGAAAAATTGACACCACATATGAACCCTTAAATTTTTTGGGCCCGAATACTCTAGGAACGAACGGTTATTATCAGTAACAGCATGCAAGATTTCATCAGAACGGTTCTAGTTCTACCCAACAGCAGTACGGACGCGGCAGGAGGATTTTCAACTATGAACTACGTTAAGTCGTGCAGGAGGATGAGGATGGCAGCAAGAACATAAAATACAAATGAGGTTGCATCCTAATGATCCACGTGCCATAAGCCAAAGCCGGTTTCCGAGTCAAAATTTGCCGAAGAATGGAAAGGCGTTCATGCTTTGAGCAAGAAAAATCTTACAGGCAGAAAACGACCAGCGACCCCTAGTTCTGGTTTTAATATTCCAGACAAACGGGTGTTTCAGGATGAGCTAACATCACTTGACACGGAGGAGTTAAATCAGAAAGAATGAGATAAAGCGCAGGAAGAGCGTCGAGTTGATCAAGAAATGGAAGAAGCAGATGATGTTATGATTCAAGATGCTGACAACTTTCAAGGCGATATCGAAGGGGTAGAATGTGAGGAGCCGAATCTATATCACAACTTAAACACATTGGAACTACTTGCCTGCCTGGAGTGGAACTTAAATAGTTTGCATGAATGTACTTTACTTATTACTTTAACTTCTACGATATTTTCTTCTTTTAAGCATATAAAAACACAAAACATTTTCTAAGAAATTCGTTGCGACGCGTCGTCGTGACGTACTATTTTAACAGCTAATTAGCAAAATTGTTTACGTTATTTACAAAGCACTACCAGTTAGCTTGATTGAGTTCATTTATTGACGAACAGAGCTAGTAAACTGGCTAGAGTGGGTATATAAGTAACCTACTACTACACCTACTGGCTTAAGTGTTCGCTTAATGTAGTAGAGGAAACAACTATGTGCAGTTTTGTTTATGCTCTGACGTTTTCTTAGGTCAAAACTGTTTTTAGAAATCAAAATGAACATAAATGGAGAAAAATTGTGGATTTCTGGAAACCTGCAGACAGAATTAATTTGACAATATAGAATAGGATGCCAGAGTTGATGGTGTACACCTTAATAAATACAGCTATGCACACCTGTATCAATAACGGCTGTAATATTCCATTTTGTAGCATCCGCGTCCCATGATGATAACAAATTCACTCGAATAACAACGAATGCAAGTTAATTTTGGTCATATAAAAAATCTGCAGTTGATTTGTAGGAGTTATTTATAGAACCATAATTAATTGAGCTTCAAATTTGTTAGTGGTTGGATTAATGAATAAGTCAATCAATCAATCAACTGTACAACGGATGTGCTGAGCTCAGTAAAGCGTCGGAACTGTAATTTGACTGCATGAGCTTATTGTAAGAACTTAGCCACAGATCACGGACCAGAAAGGAACTGTACATGTTCGCCAAGCTCTACCCTTATCGTACAGCTGAATCTATCCTAGCTTAAGATATACCGCAAAACTAAGCATGTACATTTGCTTATTGCAAGTATCGTCTAAATTATTCACTCTACACTGAGGAATACTACACTACGTAATAAAACTGGTGATGGTAAAAGTTATCAAAAATTCAGGAAGGGATCCGCATCAACGACTTTTGGCTGAGGAAGATATGAAGGGATTTTCCAATGACCCCCACAAGGACAGCATCTTAACCAGCGTTGATCCCACGCCTTGTTTGCTGCAGATCTTGTAGGAATTGTAGTTAGGGTGGAGCAACCGCATCTATTCAGGGAGAAATATACAATTTGCCGGAGTTATCAACACATAATGTAAAATTTATGCAATCGGATGTCTGGAAAGTCAGTATGTCAGATTGAGATAAATGCTCCTTCGGATCTCCTACATTATGCGAAAAATGAGCAAGAAGTCAGCAAATATTCCAGTGGTTTTGAAATTGTACTGAAACAAATACAACCCTTCAAAATGAGAACTTAAGCAAGCAAAAGGAGATATTCCGGACAAACTATAAAATGCAATGACAGCCAAGCAAATTATGGAGAGGAAATATCATAAAAACATATTATTATGCTACAAATGCATCTAAATGATAGTAGAATCACGACCTATCAAAATCTGAATGCTTAATTTCAGCTTTTGTTCTTTCTATTAACTGCAAGACTCAATATTATTTCATATGGCTATTTCACCTGTTGCAAACTTTCACTCCGGCAGGATTCTTGCCAAGCCAGAGAAGCCTCAATCCGTCCATCCAATTTCCAGAACCTTCATTCCCGACCCACCACTTCATTGGGGTTACGCCATACTGAAACTTAAGAGTTATCGGAATAGTGAGCAATAAAAAGAGAAATTACAAACATCCAACATCGTATTCTACCTATCCATCAACAATAAAATGAATGGTGTAGCTTTAAAACTTATCAGGGAACATATAAACCTCCAACTTCTGGCTCATAAAACTCTTATTATTCAAGTATTACAAGGGTACAGGTACAACTACACGAGAAAATGAGGACTCCAACATTTGATATGAACGAGTGAAAGTTTCACTCAAAGTACGAAAGATAGGCATTAAAAATACCGGCGTCAAAATAAATTACGAGTAAATTATTATTCTCTAATAATGACTAAATTAATACATACCTGATGAGGACAACCCCGAGAAAATATTATACTCGAAGCAACTCCAAGACTTTTACTAGGACAATGAGTGTTGTAGTTTGGAATCTGAACTTCACTCGGGAGCAAACAGCATTCATCTTTGAAACGAACAGAGATATATATTTATTTTAGTTTTGCTTATTACATTAAAGTAAAGCATTTAGCATCAGCTTAAGCATACTGAAAATTCCTACCTCCCTTATCTAACAAGCACTGATAAACAACTTCAACACCTCGCAAAAATAATACTTTTGATTCGGACTTTTAGAGTTGATTTAATAAAGACTAACCTTTAAACTAGATACAGTAAAGTTGCATAAACGGCTGTTAAAAAATCTCACCTATTGGTTAATATCTGTTACTCACCAACGAACGCCCCTCGCGTAATTTTAGTAATTAGCCTGAGCAATCTAAAGTACAATAGTAATGGTTTGTCGTTTCCTAGAAGAAATGACAATAGCTTCAGCCTGCATGCAAATCTAAGCCCACTATTAATAATGCTAAAATGAAGGGCTGAGTTAAGCAGCAAAGCAGCAGTGGCAATAGAAGAAGCCATCTATTCTCATGTACGACGACCACGCACATTAATTAACTTTACTCAATCAATTAACTACATCTCACCGGCGTCTTTTTTTTGCTAAAACTAGGAAGTGAATCCAGGTATATACATCAGAGAGTGGCGACTCATTCATAGCTACCTACCACAGACAGAAGATTATGTTGACTTTGCTTTGCCTAAACTACTAATGTTAAATACAAAACGGAGCATGACTAGCTCCTGTAGATATATAATCAAGAAAATAAACTCATCCGTCACTTATCAAAACTGAAACTAACCCTATGCCTTAAAATTTGAAAGCCAATAAAATAGATTTACTCCAGTTTTCGAACAAGTGAATTCAACAGCTTTTACTTAGATTTTACGTTAACTAACCTACATTCTATAAGCAAAATATAAAAAACTGTAAAAGGTCCTGTTAACTTTTCACGGAAGCTACTTCTAAAATGCAATTATTTAATTCCTTCCATCCTTCCTACTCAAAGGCTCATAGCTAGGCACAGGAAATCAGGACGGACAGACCAGCTCGAATTTTGCTCAACAAGTTTCCTCTCTTTCAATCCTTACAACTCTGCATTACTCCCAATACTAATTTGCTCATTACGAGTTTTTGGGGAAATGAAGAAATCAATCAATTAGGCTAATTTGTTGAGTAAACTTTCTCCATCATCATCATCACTGGTTTAGCTTCTAAGGTTTCTTTCTGTTACATCAGAAGCAGAAGGCTCACGGCGGTCACAATGAACCACATCGTTTATTACCTCATCATTTAGCAACATTGTTCTTTATTTTTAACCATAAGAATACATAGCCTCATCATGAGTCGTAACTAGCTTGAAAGCACAGAAAATAATTCTACCACTACTACAAAGACAAAATTCTAACCACTGCCGCTGCACTGCTAACTATTAAACTTACTAATACTACAACCACTACCTGTCCTCTATTAAATTAAAAGTCTCTACCCCTGAAAATCACACAACTCTACTACAAAGCATAAGTTTCGCTCTTGCTTGCTCTCGTAAACAACAACCAACCAAATTGCTATGATTTTGATTGAGTTTCTTAAAATAAACTGATTACAAGCAAAGGCAAGCTCTGAGTTACAACTTACAAGGGAACTTGTGACCCAAACAAGCACATTATCCCAGAGACTATGAGATAAAAAAAAAGCAGCTATGCATGGAAAGAAGCATTGACTATCCCAATTTGAAGGTTGAAATCGAAACCCAGCAAACCCAATTTTTCTCACGGTTGACTTCCCAAACCTTCCCTCCAGCTCTTCTTTCATGCTAATATTTAAAATAGCTCGATAAACAAGCCGTGAATATTCATGATGGAATTCTACAAGATACGGCCGTATTACATTACATTACCACCTGTATTAAAAGTAGATTACTGAGATGATGCCCAGTTTTAATACATCCTAAAATTCAACACCTAACATTCTAACTCTGAAAAAACTATATCATAGGCTCAGTTTTTATACGCTTGTAAAACTTAGCCAAATCGATTAAAATGCTATTTATCATTATCACCAGGAGAAGATAAGCTTTGGATGAATAAGCTCAGAATCATAGCATTTTTAACTGGTCTCACGATGTACACATGCAATATGATCGAAGTAGGATTTCAAATCGTAAAAAGCATATAAAAGTATCTTCCATGGAGTGAATAATTTTTTTTACTACAGTCTATTTCCTCTTGATTAAATTAAAGTAAGTTTTATTTCCCCTTTGGAAAGTCAGTAAGGGTCTATAAATAGGGAAAATAATATAAGTTCGTTTACATAAAAAGAGTAACGCAATAAATCTCAGAATATGACACAATACAACACGATAAACCAAATCGATTACAGTTCAGTAAAATATGCTAAGTTTTCCATCAAACCCACTGCAGTTCTAGTTTATCATAAAGTTCAATGCTTCTTATGGCATTAAAACATTTCAACCCTTATCAACCAACCACTAAATAATTTTGTAGCTTTTAGCCAAGGCTTTGAAAAATTGAGAGCTTTGTTCTAAGCTCAAGCTTGATTATTGATTAGCGCAATGACAACTTGTAAAATACAATGGAATAGGTAAACTAAGTTTAGTTAAACGAAAACTACAACTAAAGATTGAACTTTGCCAAATAAAATGACAAAATTATTCTTACGGACTGGAAAGCAACAATAAAAATAATTGCTCATAATAACGACACACACACACACACACAAACCATAAAGCAGAACAAGGCTCTGGTTTCACTCATTCTTACAATTACAAGAAAATGGCAGGGGAATAATCTAATTTATTATTATTTAGAAGGAAACAGTAACCAGAAGACGTATTATCTCTGTGGAAGTTCCTGTGGCGAGGATTCATGATAAAATTATAGTACATATTCTATGTATAACATTATGCCAATCTACAACAAGACCCAACAGTATAGTCTGAAAACAGGAACTCTACTCTGGAATTCGCATCCTGCATCAAATTAAATAAATACGAATTATATTTTAAAAAACAACAGTATAATAAATATCTAATGTATGTATATTTTGAGATTTAAAGACGTTGTTGAAATAATCCGAGTTAGCATTACCCAAGGGAGATGTGTCAACTTTTATAACATGTTTCATGCTACTGTTGACTTATTCTCATAACTAATTAAACTAAAGTTGAAATTAGAACACCAAAGTACTACTCCCGTCTTTAATTTTCAACCGGAGAAAATACTCTGCTTTTATTTAAGTAACAAGTTTACTCATAATTTAATTCTAAATCCTAGTCAGTATTTAAGAAACCTTTGGTAAAAAAATATTTCTAAAAGCGTAAGAAGGTTAACTTTAGCCCAAAGATATCCGCAAGAGCAGCTTGCCTCTAATCTGAATGTAATACAATAGTGAGGATTTTTAGGTTTAGGAAGAGTGCTTATTTATTTGCCTACTAATAAAAAATAAAAACAAACATGATAAAAACATGATCTGTCTTAGCATTCAACATTTGAGACTTTAAATTATATTTAATGAGATAATAAATAGTTTACTTTTAAGCTACGCTGACATGTATTTTAAAGAAACTATAGTCTTATTTTAATAGTTATTTTCCCTATAATAAAACTGAATTCAAATTCAAGGAACATCCCTCTTGGGCAAAGTACCCTGATTATTCCGACTAAGTATTTCTGAGTCATCTTTGTATTCGTCTGCAGAATCCTCTTCCTCCATGAAACTAGGCTGAGGCATCGTGTTAAAATAACTGGAAATGGGCCGCATGTTCTCCACCCTGGTCAAAATCGGCTCCCTGTCCTCAAGGGGCATATTAAATTTATCAAATGGAAATGAGTCTTTCCTTCCAGGGTTATTGGGATTACTACCACCCGTACCTGAGTTTAGGTTGGCCGTTGACGACGCTGTTGATGCAGTAGTTGAATTAAACGGGAGGTTATCGGAGGATGAATTATTATTATTCGTCGGGGGCTGTTGGTGGTGAAGGTTAAAGTTTCCAAAGCCAGGAGTCAGTCCATTCCCATTAGTTGTCATACTTATTGTGACCCTTTCAATGTTTATATTATGGTTATGAGCCCTTGGTTGAACTTCTTCAATAGTAGTTATGCAGGATTCAGTAGTAAGGCTGGATTGACGGGGGATTTCATGAATAGGAGGGTACAAGTTGGACGGTTCGGCATCTATGGCCTTCTGTTCCTTCAACTTTTCGTCCCAAGCTGCTTGCTTCCGATATTTGTTCGACTTGGCCCCGTCGATCAAGAACTTTAGTCCCACGAGAATTAGGATAAGGAAGGCAACCGCTCCACCAACGTACAGACCAAGATAAGCCGTCTGATTTATTGAATTTTCTTGCTGCTGGTTCCGGGGATTTATTCCCTTTAAGGTCCATTCGTCTGGAAGTAGGAAGTTTATAATATTGTACCCGTAAATTTATAGCTTCCAATTTATGTAAGTTTACTAAAACTGTCCTCTCAAAAATAGCAGCCCTATTAATTCTATAGTAAACTTCGCTTTTAAATTCCACGGAAATGAATAGTAATCCGGGCTGTAACTTGTAAATATACGCACGGCACGGTGACGGTGCATTCAAGTTTGTTTATTCAGCTTGCTCCAGTTACCTTTGTTTTATTGGTACTATAATCATCTTCTAAAATCTCTGCTTTCATAGATCCTGCTCATTTACGAATTCTACATTCAAGCAACTATCTTCCAAATTATGAACCCATTCATACTTGCAATTTGACCACATAACTAGCTAATCAGTCGCATTCATCTTTCCTTGTGAATCTAATAACTCATTTATTAATTACTTCCATTTGTTCCTTTCCATTCATTTGGGAGTTAATTAAGACTTTGATAGCGTTAAGCAATAATACAATCTTTCTCGAATCACCAGATAATGATAATAAGGTGCATGAGTATTCATGACCATTCATGATCTCGTCTTGCCGTCACCCACGTCAAGTAATACTTATTCCGTAATTATCTCTGCAAGAATACGTTACGTAGTTTTTTAACGCTGATGACATCACAAAAAAAATACTCACTATCCAAAAATGCATGGAAAAAATCCAAAAGAAATGACTTATTATGAACCATTAATCCAGACACCACCAGATCAAACAAATTAATTTCAAACGACCATAAAGATCATAACAATAATTTACATATGCCTTGCCCTGCTAAATTTGTGGCACTGAGTTGACTTGACTTCCACTAGTGAATTCTTAACAGAGTCACTTCAACCTTGCATATGCATTTGAATATGATCTTTCTACTCATAATGTCAATAAAAGTTTTTGAAATTTTGGTATTACTAGCTACAAGCTACACAAATTCCATTCTTTCTCTACATTATATTCTATCCTTTGCCACCCTTCCCTATACTTTAATACTTACGGTGACGGTGGTTTAAT
This sequence comes from Hydroisotoma schaefferi, assembly GCA_034682405.1. NCBI lineage: Eukaryota > Metazoa > Arthropoda > Collembola > Entomobryomorpha > Isotomidae > Hydroisotoma > Hydroisotoma schaefferi. The sequence goes on from JAQFZX010000668.1 coordinate 29,116, forward strand.
AACCCTGGGAATTTATTGTTTCAACCTAATAATCTTGAACTTCTAAGATTGGAAATTACGGAAGAATTATACAAGTGGGATTCTAACATACAACATCTCGACAAAAAGAAGTTCACTTACGAGGTCTATTGAAATGATTCTTCCTGTAATGCTCATCCAGATCCATGGCTAAAGATCAAGTCCTCTTCCTCCTTGTCAAACAATATCTGAACTTTTCAAAACGATCTATCTCCCAACTCCAGGAAAAATTCAATTTTTTAAGGCCTGGCCGGTACCAAGAGTTTCTAATTAATATCCCAGACTTAAGTTCCAAGCTCGGATCAAGTTCTTATTCAATCCCAGCATTACTCCTTTACTAGTAGTAATTAAAGTAAGTTCGGACTGATAAATGCAATGTCCTTAGTACTACTACTATCAGGTCTCAGTTCTCCGCAAGTATTGAACAGGAAATCGTCTCAACCACACATAACTACTTATGAGGTCATATTAATATTATCACTCGCTAGTTTCCTCCCGAACACAACGTCTAACTTTTAGGTGCATTTATTATTACTCCTACTATTACTATTACTCATACTCCTACTCATTCATACAGAGTCGAGCGTGAACCGTACCGTTTGGCTTTTCTAACTTAAGTTAACGTAAACTACCCTTTAATACACAATAGAGGAAAGTCCAGAGGCTGAAGAAATCATGTAGCAGATCTTATTCTAACCATACCTTATTATTCCGATGAGCGATATAACACGCATGCAAACCCTACCGTTTAACATTTAGCACATTGCCCATTCTAAGGATACTACTAACATTATTATAATATTTATCTAATCTAGTGTAAAGCTAGAAGATTATATAGAACATGTACACAACAACAAGCAGCTCTGCACTGGCAGCAGTTTCTTATCATTAAATAAATAATAATACTTTACATTACTAGCATCACTACTGGGTTAAAGTCTTGTAAGGCCAATTTAGCCAGACGCTATCCTCGAAATTGCTCCGATCGTAATGTACAACGTAAGCATACACTAAAAATAAATCTATCATCGACAACAAATACTGGATATTAAAGCTTTTATAGCTGCAGAGAGGTTACAACTTTACAACTAATAACATTAGCACACAATATTCCACCACCGTCATCTTAACAGATAAGATAAAGTGCGAGAAGGTTTGTAATGAAAAACACAAATAAAAATACCTAAAATGTAAATGCCAACTAGGAATAGCATACCAACCAATGAACCATTTCATGCAAGAAAGCCGTAAATTTACCACTTTTTAAAATATAATTTTATTTGATACTACAGCTACTATCTGTACATTTGCCTGTGCTTTCATTCTCCAAGGAGTACCCATCATAAATGCACATGTTGAAGGAAATTCTTATTTTTTTCCGGACTGGAACAGTAAAATATCTCAAATGCCTACCTGAACAAGAAGATGTCAAAACTAATCGTGTATCTATTTATAACGAATGAAATGCAAAGGGTTTATTCATGTTATAATATTGTAGAGGTAGGTAACTCATTTTCTGTATTTTTGTAACCCAAAGCTTAGTCCTAAAAGTTTAACGTAGACCACTGGAGAAAATACCTACACAAATATTTTATCCCTTTTGGGCTTTTCTCTAACAGTTTTCTGCTCTCTTCCTCACAAAATAAGTTGGAAATGCCTCTCAACCCTGTTATCATAATATTCTCAACAACCCTTTGGAATTACTCATTAATTCTATTTTAAAGCATAGACTGTGAACTTTGAACCACGCACATGGTATGTCCTTCTTCAGTCTAAGCAAGTTCAGCTATCTACAGTGTTGATAAAGCATTTACCATCGTGATTGTGACCGTATGATAATCCTAATCCATATCTCAATATTATTGGAAGCAACTTAAGTAAAGTTAAGCCCTTAAACTTCTTCCATAACTCTTCGTCCTCATCCACATTGAGAAAGAATTCTCTATCATCACTAGTAGTAGGGGACTTAAAACAGTGACAGTCTAACTTTTAATTTATTAATTAATTTTGAGTACACTTCTGAATGCTAACTAACCGCAGAAGGTAAGGCTCAGTTACAGCTTCTAACTTTCAATAACTCATATTCCTAACTACATTTAAATCTCTAGAAATAGGTCACTGGAACAACTTCAACGGTTGACGGTTCTGCTTCTTAACTCAGCGTTAAAAAAATGCTTATTCTTCCCACCGCTTTTCAGGATCTTCACCGAACCATGTGAAGTATTATGCTCTTAATTTTTAAACAATTGAATACAATTTACAGGCAGTAGTGGTAAAGTAAGCGTCTACATATTCCCAGCTTAAACTAGGTGACATTAAATCAGTACATAGATAGAGCAACAAATTCCTCCAAAGTATGGCCAAATGAAGCCATTGCCGATGTCGTCATTAATAAGCCTTTTTTGGTCAGCAAATAAACTAAATCGTTATTGAAAATATGCAGATTTCTATAGCTAAAATTAAATAAAACTCTGATGGTTTGCTCAATGATAAGGAAAGTAATAAAACCTATTTGATAATTCTTTCGTCAATGCATACAAGATGCTTTTAGTTATGGAATCGCTAAATCATATATAAAAACCAGCGTCACAATTTTCACACCTAAAAACCTCAACACGCATTCATAACATATAAATCAGCAACCATTAATAGTGTTCACTTATCAACATATATATTTTATCCTCACTCCATTAAACGAGCTTTGTTGCAACCTTAAAATCACCATTTTTGTCGCAATGAAAATTAAAATGAGCTCATCCCGTTTATTTCAATCTTCCGACTTTTAATGGGAATCCGTTTCGCCAAATTTGCCACTTATGCAAAAACTGTACTACCGCTTCGTATTACGATGAAATGCATGCATCTGCTATTTTTATTAGAACAGGAGCTGGTTTTTGTAGAATCTTAAAATTAAAGAATCAGTTACTAATAAATAGAATTAAAATTCTCAACTGCCGAGTGTAATTCAACACCCAAAAGAAGCAGATGTCAAGTTATAAAGATTAAAACACTGCATACATTACGTAGATACAGACACCGCTCATCTTGCAGTTCAGTTACTTTACGAGTGTCTTGTTACTCTTCCTGTGTTAACGATTAACAAACAGAATTTTAAAGAGATTCAATTCATCTCTAAGAGCATTTTTATCTCGATCTCAAATTAAATTTAGTATTTTATGGACAGGCTCAAATCAACTCAGCTAGCACAATGGTTAAAATAAAAACATACGCAGACATAGAGACTAAGCTAACGTAACGTAGTTTACGTAGTCAGTTTCTACAAAAATTACCACGTAACATTATCATAAAAATGCATTGTCTATTCTCATCTACTTTTATTATCAGAATGATGGTGACGAGAATACATTAACCCTACTCTTATCCGATAATATTCTATGGGCTACGGCTGATGTTTTTGTCTAAAAATTCTTGATCAAGCGCAAGTACACAGTCAGTAGATTACTTATCATTTGCTTCAAATGAAACATTTTACGTAAATACTTAAAAAACGAACTCCATACGATCTAAAAAGGCGTGGTAGGGTTGAGAATACATACTCAACTACTTACACTTAACTGTCGAAAAGCTCTGCTATTAACATTCAATCGTAAAAGTAAACACACTAATATTTGCTTGGAAATCATGACATCAAGAGCCAAGTGGATAAACTAATATTTATCCGATATAAATTGATCAACAAAACTCGATATCGTCACTGTATGCGTGACTTTTGGTAGACGTTATTAAACTTTCTATAAAGCGAAGTCAAAGAATTGTATACATTCTATTTCATGTTTTATCATCCATCTACCAACAAAACCATACCAAATCAATCATGTATTCATGTCCACTATTTCGGTAAACATATACCCGAGAAACGTTGCAGGATTTTGATATTCCAGTTCAAATACGTGAACCTTACTTCCACTTCCGCCAACTACCTAGTTAAATAATTCACCTCAAGAAGTTACCAGATTATAACATGATTCTCCATTTCACATTACAGACAAAAGTTACTTAAGAAATCCCTCTCAGTCACGGACTGTAACTTTTCTTTCTAATAATGCTGCGAAGCAAAACACCGACCAAACTTATTACTTATTCTCTAAACATGAAAGAAATACGTATGCAGTGTTAATTTGTTCTAAATTAAATTAGTGTGAAAGGTCGGCTGAAGCTTGAGAGACTACTTTAAAATTCTGCATGAAAACAAAACACTCTACTTTGCTTAAGCTTTGATCTCAACCGATATTTGAAGCCATTTCTGTTTTTTAAACTGTAACAATTGTTTATGAGAAGTATAAAAAGCATGTCTAGTAGTGGCTTGTTTTTTAGTTCGGATTGCGGATGGACGTGTTTATGCAACCGATTCGCGAATTTCTACCGATTTTTCACAGCAAGCAGCCCAGGCATGATGTAAGCAGCTAAATCCCTAAAAAAGGAAAGCAAAGCCACTACGGCAAGTGATAGCAATGCAATACAGAGAGCTAAAAGCAAACGGAGAGAGATCTACTTACCCATAAGAGCTTCATCGGGATCATGTGGTGCGACAGAGAGTCTTGTAAGAAGTCGAAACAGCAATGGTAAAACGTCCAAGTTTTCTGATGTTTTTCGAAATGATGGCAAACAAGACGGTCGAAGTAGGCCCCATATTCTCATCAAAACTATCAGTTCCCTTAATGTCCCTACTGCTTTAGAGTCCCTGCAAATCTCCCACTAAAATTATAATAAAATAAGCAGATCAATATTAGTATTTGATTAAAACACGCGAGGAATAGGCAGCTAAATCTGACCAGTTGAACTTTAATATCATCTTCCAAACGTCAGAAGAAATATAAAGATAACTCACCCCAGGGGCTCTCGAGTGTCTCAGATCTGGAAGAGTAGCTAGAAGTTTCAGGGCCAAGTCAGCACACCATTGCAAAAACTGCTGGAGAGATTGAAGGGTTGATGCTTCTACGGTGTATTCTTTAGCTACGACGTGTACTAAAACTTTGTCAACGTCAGACAGAGCCTCTCCTTTGCTACTTAGTAGACCTGTGAAATGAATACAATTATAAATTATTTGCCAGGATTTTAGCTATACGGCTACGTAAAATTTTCTAAGCCAGGAACTTAAATACTAATCATAACATTAAGTTGGATTTTATAAACTTTTCTGCCGTGAATAGTAATCAGTATAAAGCAGTACGTTTCTTACATGATAATGACTCGGCAGGGCCTTTATCATGGGAAGAGAGGTCACTGGGTCGAAGAAGAGCTTTTAGAGCTCCAGATACCAAGTACAAGGTTAATAACGTTTGTTGGTCATTAACTCTGGCGGTTCCTGAGGAAGACAATCTATGCAACGAAGCAAGATTAACATAAATACCTTTATTATCCAATTAAAAATTGCCGTTGTAAAAATAATTCTTCAAATCCCACCTATATAAACCAGCTTTGATTACTAGAATTCTCGCATTATAATGCATCTGGACGCTGGGAGGCTGCCTTGCAAAAGTCTCACTCAGACGGTCGACGATATTATCTATTAGGTTTGATCGCAAACACATCATAACATCCCAAGGGTCTAGTCCACCCATCATACTCAGTTCCAGTAGTGTAGTCGCCGTACCTTAAGGTAAATAAAAAAATTTCAGCAAAGCTTTAGACCATATTCCCCCACTGGCAACTGGCTATATAAGTTCAAAGTGTACAGTCACAGTAGTTAAACTTATTGTCATAACTCATAAGATACGCAGGTTATCATAACTTACTTGCATCAATATTTGGATGTAATTTATAAATAGATAAATTTGAAGTAGCAGTTAATGCAACAAGAACAGAACCACTCCAGCTTAGCGCCATGGACAGAAAAACTTCGCCACTTTCAGTACTGTTTGCGCTATTTGCGCCAGAAGATGAAAGTTTACATGCTGCTTTGGATTTAAAATCTTTTTCATCACGTTCACGCTTCAGGGGAGATAAAGATGAACCTTGGTTGAGTGCTTGGTTAGTTGAACATACCTTGAAAACATGAATAAACAACCAATTTTAATTCTTCTCTCATCATTACTACAATATTATAATACATTTATAAAGAGTTATAAAATTAAGATTTCACAAATAACAAGGCATTAAAAATTAACTTGACCAAACTTCAATTTTTTGCAGAATTAAGAAAACATGCAGTATATGGATCATTTTAAAATGTCAAGAACATAAAATAAAATAGCATTATATGCAATTAATTTAGATTCATGGTTAAAATAAAGTGCACGAGGGAAAGTATTGTATTGACACGTTAAAACTCGCCTTGCACTTGTAATTCCTCAACAAATGAGCCGTGAACCAGCCAATTGTTTTCATTGCAAAAACGCCTGCTACACCACACCATAAAGAAGAAATCCTGAAACTTTTCCGATTCGCTGGCTTACCTGTTGAAGATTATCACACCGGGCTAGGATAACAGAGCCATTGGAAAGGGAGGCAGCAATCAAGGGTGTCATTGTGGCTGTGGTTTGTTGACTTTGGTTTTGTAACGGGTTCTGCATGGATGAGCTCACACCTCCAAACGCATTGGTTGATGAAGTCAACTGTGACGGGAGAGTGCAGATTTCTGCAATTGCATTTCCAAATTGGACTTGCGATGTCTGCTGCCATTTCTAAAAAAATATATTTAAAAATTTGTATCTCCTCTTCCTCTCTGTTAACAGGAATTTCTATATTAATCTTCACAGAGGACGACTTACATAGGTATTTATTGATTCATTATTTCCCGTTTGAAATCTAGATTTTAATGCGACAGGCTGCACCACCAGTTCATACAAACATAGCCAACTACTGCCGGTACTTCGGTTAATCATGGATATTAATAGGGAATCAGTACTTGTTTTATTCACAAAGTTTACAGATGAGATCGCATGATCTACATAAGAAAATTCAGAAATGCCTTTTTAAACATACAAAGGAATATTTATGATTTTTAACCTTTAATCTTCAAGAAACTTACCTGGTAAATATGGAAGAAACAAGGATTGAGATGCTGAAGTTTTGACCTCCGCTTTATCCTTACACCCTCCCAGTGTAACTTTGATCCTATTAACGAGCATAGGTTGCCTCAAGTTTTCGTTGCATGTTATGAGCACCAAGTCTCCATCTAAAACCGTCAGTAAGTTAGGAAAAGTCAAGATCCATTCAATAAGTGCATCTACATACCTTTCGAATAAGCCATATCTGCAAACATGATTTGACTTCTTATACAAGCCAATTTCTCCGTTGCCGTAAAGGGCTTTGTCAGATCTTCGCACCCGCTAGTAACAATCGCTCCTACCAGACCCGTACCGGAAACCACCACACACCCGTCCAACGGTTTGCCTCCAAATCCTCTACTGCTCGTTTGGACACTAACGCTATACTTTTCACTGTAAACCATACTATCCAACTTGTCAGGGTTTACCGTAACCTGTTTTTGGTATTAAAAAATACACTTTAAACCATCAAAATGCCCGATTTAATTTGAAAGTTTTTTAAAAAAACTCATCCCAACCTTCCGGGGGACTCCAAGCCAAGAAGAAACGATAATAGGTTCTCCAGGAAAATAAGCTGCGTAAGAAACCTGCCATTTGTTAAGCAGATTGTCCACCATAGTATAAACCTCAACTTGACCATCTTCACACCCAAGAAGTAGTTTACATCCTGGATGATTCCACTGAAGACAGGTTATCTGCGAAGTACTGTTCTTCAGCCTGATAAGCACAAAGTCACATAAATAAATAAACAGCACCCATATGCATTCTACATACTACAAAAATAAACGATTTAACCCACAGATAAGTCTCCCAAGGGGTGTTTAAATCAGCTACATAAACATGTGCTCCAGCAATCTCCATTTCTCCAGGCGGTGGGCTCGATAAGCCACTGACGAACGGTGCTCCATGATGGTCAGCCTTCTTCTTGGTACCGTTCCGGTTAAGGTCAACGTAAGATGAGAACGCTACAAGATTTCGAACCGAAACGGACAGCAACGGCTTCCTCCTGGGTGCTAGTTTCAGTCTAAAAATTAAATAAAAAAACGATAGTAAATTACTAATAAATTCAATATATTACATCTTTCTAAAACTCTCAAGCCTTTACCCTGATTATAACCCATTTTAAACAAAAAATACCTCGCAAAACACACAAAATACACTCCAAATGTGTCAAAAATCATCAAAAACTCCATAAAAACCTCATAAAAAACACTCCACCTTTTAGCATGATTATTAGAACTTCCAGGCAACTCGTCCGGTCTCGGTTTCTGATAACTTTCCGTGACCGCTTTGACCTCATACAACAGCTCCATGAAGTTCTACCTCTTGTACCCAAAGTCCAAGGTCAAAAGGTCAGGTCAAGGTCACCTTAACTTAGGAAACCAATTTTAAAAATAACAAAATGTCTGTCACAAAATCCAAAAATCCACTATTTACTTTCGGAACAAACAACGGTATTTAATCCTGCCTCTACTTCCCCTCACGTGGGCAAATCTTGTCTTTTTTGTGGCCAAATAACTACACAGAAATATTATTACTTTTTAAAAGGGCTGAAAAGGCTGTAGAAAGTAGGGAGTATTCTTTATCCTTATAAGGAAGGAAAAGGAATTTACTCCATCATCATCAGTCCAAAAAGAATATGTCCGGGCGTAGTACTCACATTACTTTTTCGAGTACGAGTTTTTCGAAAACTTTTTATAAAACTTTTCGAAAAATTTTCAATTATTTTTGAAACTTCGAAGTTTGCAATAAACTTTAAAAAAAATATGCACAAGTCAGACAATTAATGACGGGATTGTGGCTACGTTCCCGTTTCTGCTTAATATAATGGTGTATTGTCTGTTAAATCGTTGTGAATCATATAGCCTAAATTGCCTAAAAAGGATGTGAAACTTTTTTTTATGTCCCGTGTTCAAAAGGTTGGATCATTTATTCATTCTTTCTTATTGACAAGTGGCAATAATACATTAATCCCGTTCCCGTTTGCATTTTTGTTTATTTCTTGAGAAAGTTTGGTTTGTGAATTGTGATAGTATTTTGTGGTGCTTTTAATTATAAGAAAAAGGTAAGAATTATGATGTTTTTTAGGGGTTTTTATTTGGATGTTTTCGCCGAAGTAAATAAAAAAACTCACAGATGTTAGTTATTTTGGTAGTTGTAATGTAAAAGGGAAGAGGTAGGGCGTGGGCATTAGTTAATTTAATAAGTTTTTTGTGTAACTTTTCAGAGAATTAAGGAATAAGGAAGAAGGGCTTATCGAAAAGGAAATAAGGAACCTTTCAGGCTTGTGTTGTTGTGTTTTTGAAAGCGAGGAAGTCTACAAAAATGAATATGGTAATGATTTATTGGATTGGATTCGTTAAGGTTTTTTATTTTGGTGTTTTTTGCAATAAAAACGTGGTAATTCTTTAATTCACAGTCCGGAATAAGCGAGGAGGACTTCCAAGAGACCTTTTCCCTTTTTGACCATCGAGGAGATGGAAAGATCCAGGTCAATCAGGTTGGCGATGTACTTCGAGCATTGGGACAAAATCCTACGGAAGCTGAAGTTAAAAAGCTGACGCATCAACATAGGCCAGGTTTGTCTAGGAAATAATGTGTATTGTTTCGATTCGAAGGGTGTAGTTAGTTTAAGAAAACAAGGTTTTGTTTTATATTTTGCAGAGGAAAGGATCAGTTTTGAAGTGTTTCTTCCAATCTACACCCAGATTTCAAAATCAAGGAGTAACGACACCGCCGAGGATTTCATCGAAGGACTGCGGCATTTCGATAAGGATGGAAATGGTTACATTTCATCTGCCGAGTTGAGGCATTTGCTTACCACGTTGGGTAACTATTATTAGTTTGTTCTACCGTAATTATCGCTTTGCTGGTTTTAAATATGACGGTTTACTGAAATTGTTTCTTGTGTGTTATCCCTTTTAGGTGAAAAGCTAACGGACGAAGAGGTAGAACAGTTGCTCGCTGGCCACGAAGATTCCCAAGGGAATGTCCACTACGAGGAATTCGTTCGGGCAGTAATGAATGGATAATAAAACCTCAATTCTGCTAGATTAGCATTATTTCAACAATTCAACGAATTATAATTAACACCATTCAGCATTCTAGTTAAAAGCTGATCCGTTTTCTATGTTGTAAACAAGAAAACCGCATTATTCCATAAATGTAATTCCAATCCAAAGTAATGACGGCCATCATCCAACTACAGAACTGTTACTTTAAAATTATTGATATTTCTTTTCTAGCTTATCCTTTCTGAATAATTAACAAGTATTAACCAAAGGAGATGTATATGATTCGTTCTTAACTATTCGTTGACATCTTGTTACCACAATTGAGCACAATATTAATACTTATAATTTATGAAAACCTATACTTAACAAATACAGAGTTTGTTTAAACTATCATGATAATCGAGGATAAATAAATCAGATTTAAAATTCCTAAATTACGTGGAGTAGCTTAGTTTTGAAATGCTCATAGTTTTCATAGCTCGTTAATCCATACATGCTTCACAGTTAAATTGTGAACAAAGGGTAATATTCTGGAAGATGATTTCAAGTTCCATACATAACTTTCCTTTACCACACCCCTTTTTAAGCAAATTAAAATACCATTCGTCCTATTTTAGAAAAGTGTACCGCCTTCCTTCCGAACTTTTTGAATACCTAACTCTTTAATTATGTTCAGGTACTCTATAGATATTTAAGGTAGCCAGGTCAATATTTCTGTAGAAATTCTGCAATTAATTTGTGACAAAAAACATTATTTCTAAGTCTGCATAAAATAATAGCATGAATGAACATGACATGAGATGATGACACTAATCCGATTATTCGGGGCAAAGAAACCTAAATAAGAGGATACCCTACAAGAAGCGGTGAAAGTTCCACACTTTCCCACATATAATTCCTCCTTTCAGTATAAAATATATTCTGCAAATCACAAGCTTTCTCCGGAAACCTCCCAAATACTTAAAACTAAACTCAAAAGCCAACTTTCTCCATCCCTTTTTTAACTCCCATCCGGTTATACCATAAAACATTGTCTTAATTTCATACATTTTGGCTTTAAAACCCTCATATTTCTTCAAACTGAATTACTTAAAAGTTCTCATAATTTCCAACAATCTCACGCCGGTTATTGCCAGAAAGTTTAAGGCTCAACGGGCTCCTATTTCTGTAAATCTTACAAGAACTTTAAAAAAGTTTCAAAGTAACTCTCCCCTAATTCATAGTAGTAGTCAACTAGCTCCAGAGTTGTTAAATTATTCCCAATTTTTGGTAAAAACTGCAAGAAAAATGTCTAGCGATGCAGTGAAAGCTAAATTAGAAAAAGTCCCAAATGTGGATATTGACTCTTCTGGAAGGTTTAAATATGTTTTGATCAAGGTTTATGCTCTAAATGACAAGGCCAAGAGTCCTTCTGATGAAAGTTTCAAATATGTCGTACGAGGATATTCCGATTGCCCGTACCATGGTACTTTTTTTGTAACAAAAAACTTCGAGTTAAAAAGTTGACAAACTAGGTAATTTTTTTTTTCTAGGGGACATTTATGACCGATTTGTAGACACCCTGAAGACTCTTGATGATGGGGGCTATGACACGGAATGCGTCGGTGGGGGCAGAATTACCCATGCTCAAAAGAAGATTGTGGTTTTTGGCTATTCTCAGGTGAAATTAGGTTTATTTAATGATTTATCTCATTTTTTGAGAGTTCTTTCTTCTCTAGCTTATATTTTATTTTTTACTCGTAATTTCAGGGATTTGGTAAAGCAGATCATTCAGTATCGGTGGAAGTTCTGAAGAAGCATTATCCCTCTGACTATGCCATAACTTGGAATGATGACGGTTACTAATTAGAAATTATTAGAAATTACTACTACTCTCTCTTACTCAAGACTCAAAACTAAACTGGTGATCGATAAATGATGAACTTCCGTCATGTAATCTGAACTACCTTCAATTTTAGTAGAAGGCGTAAAGTGTATTTAATATGCATTAAAAAAGCTTATATGAAATTACAATAAACTTTCAACATGCCAAAGTAAAGACAAAATGTGGTAAATTCTCAAAATTTTATTTTCAGTAATAATTTAGATACAATTGAGACGTTTTATTGTATATGTTTGTCTGTAAAAGGGGAACATTGCTGGAAGAATGATTTTATCATTTTTTTTATTGAAACATCAAAATTTAGAGTAAAGTTCCGGTGGACAATCGGGTTGATTGGATGCATGAGCTTTTTGAAATGCAGGAATTAAGTTTAGAGTCTTCTCAATCCGGATAGTTATAGGAAATGATGTAACATCAACGCCAAATCTGCAGAGATTAATGATTAAAATATCTACATTTGCATCAAAGATTAGATGTTCATAGTGGTTGATTAGTAACTAAATAGTTACCCGGGCTATAATCAGGGATTTAGAAATTATATAGTATAATCGGTATTTTTCAATTAATTTCAAACCTGTAAGCATTAAAAACCTGTGGAACCAAACAGCAATCTGCTAGAGTTATCATATCCCCAACACTGTACTTTCCTGCTGTCATTTCAAGCGTTTTCTCCAAAGCTGGAATAACACTTTTGTGAGCTTTTTGTTGTATTTTTGTCAAAATATAACTGGATTTTGAAGTATTGGCCAGATTTATACCTGTTAGACCTTTTCGAATCCAAAATTGTGCCCATAAAAGCTTTGCATCATCATCAACACTTACTCGGTCCAAGGTAGAGAGATTTTGCAGAGGCTGAATTCCTGATGCAATTAGCTCACATATTTGCCTGAATAAATCCTCTTGTTCAGTTTGCATAAGAAACCGTAAAGCTCCATTTTAATCAGTTTATTCTAAGCATACCGGATTTGTGCTCTTTTTACAAGGTCTGATGGCAGTAGGGGTATTTCTGGGTGTTTTTCTTCCAAATATTCCAAAATGGCAATCTATGAAGGTTTTTTTAATATGTAAAGTTTTAGAAAACTCTGTTCAGCTTTTCTGAATGGACACGGCATTTGGGGTATGAAGTATGACGTGCTAAACTTATTACCGATTGTGCCAGGGTTGCTTCTCCATTATTGATAACCAGAACAGGGACTTGGAGCATGGGATTTAGCTTTTGGAGCTCCGAGGTGAACTAGAATTTTAAAATGCAAGAATTTCTAAACAAAACTAAATCAGATATTTTACTCTAAAATGCATATTAAAATGTACTTGTTCCTTTTTCCAAAGATGTACTGGAATTGTTTCATATTTAATGCCCTTGTACTCCAATGCTGCAGTTGACAAACATGAAATGTTTAATACAGATTTAAGACGTTTGTAAAGTGCCAAATTAACGAAGTAATTGTATTTTACTTGTAAATTGTAATCCCTTTTATTAAAAAAAAGTTACCAACCGATTCGCACCCTCCAGGCACAAGAACTTCGGAAATATGAAAATAATTTGTAGGTATCTTTCTGCTCTAGTTGCTTATATTTCTGAAATTCCTGGCTAATAATTGACATTTTTTCCAAACCCTTAAACAGTTAATGAGTAGAGTTACGTCTTTTGTGAAGTGACGGGATTTTTTAATTAATAGAAAAGTCGAGCTTAATAGGGTTGATATTTTGTTGATGCAACCTATAATCTTTAAATTGTAATGGCAGCTTGCATTAGTTTATTTTATAATTGTTTATATAACTGCATAAAATGATGGTAGATTATTCATGTAAAATTGAAACTGGTTATCTCTTCCATAGCATTTGAGTAGATTTCATGAACTATGAACTTCCCGTCTTGCTTAGTCATTTTAAGTCGAACATAACTTATATGGATGCAAGTAAATGTAAATAAGATGCTGTTTACTGTAGAAATAAAAGCATATAAATGTAGCATCTTTACTGAGGATAAAATGGTTCGGTTCCTTGTACAAACTTGTGTTAAATTAACTTATTCCGTGTGCATGAGATTATTAGTTAACATAAGAGGAAATGGTCAAATATTATCAATATCTCCTGGAGAATTAAGATGCTCCCCGAATCGTATTTTCAATCCAATCGAGCTGACTGGTAACCCTGGAGTAAACTCCGGGGAAACCCGGTTCCGCACACTTGAATCCGAAAGAAACAACCCCAATAAGTACATACTTGTTAGACCCTACGGGTTGCATCAAAGGCCCTAGCCAAACATGATAAGAAAGATGGTATTATTTCTATCAAAAACTACGAGTTACCCAACGAATATATAAAAAAACATAATTTATGAAAGAAAAACATCCTTTCAATTCTTTCATAAATTTTTGGACGATCTGTCGAACTCACCTCCAGAATCCCCTTGGCAAGCATCTGAAGTATAGCATACGTTGTCATTATTGGCCATCGGGTAAGGGTAGAGTTTGTTTTGTGCATAGAATTGAGGAATTTACAAAGAAAAATATTTAATTAAAAAATTCCATCGATGCAATAAATAACCTGGCTTTGTACGATATGTTGCAAAGGGTAGGGAAGGAATTTCAATAGGGCTTTTTACTGCCTATTAATGTTACCATTAGATTGGCAACATTTGGCTCGTTTAGCCCAACTGTACTGTGCATCTACTACTAGTTCCCATGTAATATTCTATCGCTGCTGCTACATTGCATTGCATCTTCGTACGGAAGATTTCAACGATATTAACTTCTAAAGCAATGGGAGAAACCTTCCCCTGTTTAGATCTCTCTGTTTTTGATCTTATGGAATTTCGTGTATTCATTTCTTGGAGAATCGATACATGATATTGGGAATATAACACTTTGTGTGCCTGTTTACACAAATTCCAGCAATAGTAGTAGTAATAGTAGCTGTAGTAAAGTATAAATGACCATTAAGTTTTATACCGTACCCTTTCCCCCGGCCTGAAGCCCAGCACAAATATTAGTATCGTCTACATTCACGGACTTGAAGCTTTTAAACTTATCTTGGCAAACGGAGTCAGGAACGATAGGTACTTGAACCTCTCGCAGAACTGAGCTCGATGGACCGTCTATTAATTACAGACATTTTAAAACTTAATTCTTGTTACAAATTAGTACAATAATTTCCTTTTGTAAAAATTTCCATACTGAATTGAACAGCTCCCCATCCTGCAACGAAAGGGCTGTTGTTTTCAAACCGTTCCGACCTTAACTG
Organism: Hydroisotoma schaefferi; assembly: GCA_034682405.1. Lineage (NCBI taxonomy): Eukaryota > Metazoa > Arthropoda > Collembola > Entomobryomorpha > Isotomidae > Hydroisotoma > Hydroisotoma schaefferi. The sequence continues at coordinate 44,286 of JAQFZX010000668.1, forward strand.
TGGAGTTGATGGGAGACATATTGGATGAACTTGAGCTGTACATTTTAGGGTCTCTCGTTAGAATTTGGCTTCATAATTAGAACTCTTTCTCAAAAGTTAAAGCTTTATACTTACGTGTGAAAGTAACGGGCGTTTTCAACTTTAGCAATGCTATAACAAAATATTATATTCATCCATTAAAATCCCATGCTTAAGCAACAAAAGAGTGAAAAATAGCTCAGAAGTAGATATAAAGTACCAATATCATTGTAGAAGGTGCCAGGATCATACTTCGGGTGCTGAATTATCTGTTCCACAGCCACGTCAAGGGGTGTTACTCCATCTCCGTCTGAGAATATATCATAGTCTCCCAGTCTTACTGAAACCCTTGGATTTTATATGCAAGAAGTGTACTTAACATCAATCATCAACAGACAAAAATTACATTGGTTCTTTTTGTAATAAATCCTACAAAACTTACAAATCTTTCCTCTTGTAAACGCAGTGACTCGCTGTAACAATATATCTATCGGAGATGAGCGCACCACCGCAGAGGAAATTAACATTCCCAGTATCATCCTTGTAGCCTAATGCAGCTATCCATGGCCAAGCCCCTGTGATCGCGAATTACAATAGTTTTTTTTAGTTTTTTAGGGAAACCATAAAATGTTGAAATATCCTTTAAGGTTTTAGGAAATTTTTGACCTTTTTGGGATGGTTTTCCCCCAACAATCTTGCTATGGGATGCATTACTTGACCCGCATTCTGGGGATAGTCCACTAGAACTGAAACCAGGGACCACAATGTCATCCCTGAAACCCGGGTCTGGGATAAGTACGCTGGGAACTGTAGACGTAGTTCCTCCACCGATTATAATAAGTCCCCCAGTGGGAGGAGGCTTTTTAGTTACTTGAGGAGGGATAAGGGTCACAGGTCCATTATTGTTATTATTAATAGGTCCAAAAGGTTTTCCGGTTGTGGGTCCAATAAAAGGCAATGATGATGAAGGTTGTGGAGGTCTATTTGTTGTGGGTGGGGGAGGTCTATTTGTTGTGGGTGGGGGAGGCCTAAAAAAGGGTGTGGTTTGTGAAAAAGGGGTTTGATTGTTGCCGAAACCTCCGTTTTGTGGTCCATTGTTGCCTCCATTGTTGTTATTATTGTTATTGCTGTTGAGGAAGTTTTCTATGGAATTTTCAGAAGGTAAGTTGTTATTATGGCGATGCATAGGACAGCAAACGTTGGGAGAAATCCCACTAAATCCGCATAACGATCTTCGTAGAATACTTGCTGCCATTATGGGATTTCGGTTTCTTAGAATCCTGCCAAGTCTTTCACAAGACTGGAGAGGAGTACAGAAGCCTCCATCGTTGTGGAACGTTTGACAGTCTGGCTGTCTGGATGTGGCGTGGGGGTTTTTATTTTGACCAAAGCCTTGGTTGTTCTGTCCGAAGCCCTGATTATTTTGTCCGGAACCCTGATTATTTTGCCCGAAACCCTGATTATTTTGCCCGAAACCCTGATTATTTTGTCCGAAACCCTGATTATTTTGTCCGGAACCCTGATTATTTTGTCCAAAACCCTGATTATTTTGTCCGAAACCTTGATTGTTTTGTCCGGGACCTTGATTATTTTGTCCAAAACCCTGACTGCTCTGACCAAAACCTTGTCCGCTTTGTCCTGAATTCTGACCGTTCTGGCCAAAGCCTTGATTACTTTGCCCAAAGCCTTGACCATTTTGGCCTAAACCCTGATTGTTCTGAGTAAAGCCTTGACCATTTTGATTCTCTGGGTTAAATCCGGCATTATTGTTCTGATTCCCAAAACCTCCATTATTATTTTTATTATTATTACTTGGTCCATTTTGGCCAAACCCCTGATTCTGCTGAGAGGGTGGCCTAAACCCATTATTATTATTTGCGTTTCCACCAAACTGCTGCTGCTGTTGACCGAACCCATTTGGACTTCCAAACTCTCTCTGATTCGGGGATGGAAATCCCTGCTGCCTAAACTGCTGAGTCTGTGGGCTAGGACTGTCTTCAAAGACAACTGTAATTCAAAATAAACCAATTAAATGGACATTCTTAAAGAGCATTTTAAATAAAGAAACTTCATCTTTACTATGGAACAGTTTAATATCATTAAATACTCAATTTCTTCCAACCTTGACCTTGACACAGGCCACTTGCCACAAGGATCAGAAGCCAGAGAGCCTTTAAAAACCGAAAATGACAAGATGAAGGCATTTCAACCAAATATATCTTGTATGTAGTTCCTCCAAACGTTAACGAAATAGTAATGCCTGCCAGTAGTGCCGAGATATTGCGGAAACCTCATCAGCAAACTTATTTAAGCCCTTTGGTCAATTTCTATGCAGATTTAATGCATCCAAGATTCATTAAGAGTTTCTTAGCTGAATATACGAGAGGTAGAATGGCAAATATTAGCACTCAAACTACTACTTATTGACACTGGAAAGAAGATGAGTAAAGATTCGCAATAATAGATAAAGATTATAGATAAAGTATATAAGGGTTTGCTTAGTTGCAAGAAAAAGAATATGCTTATTGGAAATCCCGTCATTCATCAATGCGAGATTTATTGGCTGTAATAATGCATGCAAAAAAGTGCAAATTGCGTCCTCTTCATAAACTTGTAACGAGTAGATAGATAGCAACAAGCAAGCATTGAGATTGAGATTTAGAAGATGCTTCGCCAACTCTGTAGAAGATTGTCGTATACTACAATAATCATGAATATATTGCAGAAAATAGCATGTCTTGTTGGGTAGCTGCTAATTAGGAAAGATATAATATCCACCGACTGTCCAGTAGATTGAAGGAATGAACAAAAATTATATATATCAGAGTAAAAAAATATTGCCTTGAGGCGTATATTAAACGTTATTCCAAAGGTTTCACCACTTATTTCTGCAATACAGGTATGCTAATTTGAATGCATCCATGATTTATTTAATAGATTCTTTTTCATAATCTTATTTTAGTACAAAAATTAGCAGTAAATTAAATCAGCCAACAGGTAAAAATATTAGGACCCTTCAAGGAATGAATTTGTAGGTTATCAGTTCAGTATCAGTTTAGCATTTTCTTTCTAACTCAGATTATCCTTTGCTATATAATATTCAACTGACCCTGTGGATTATCCATGGTCTCTTAGAAGAGATCTTCAGGTAGCTAGTTAATATTTGGATGTCAAGTCATCTCAACTCTCGTGTCTTTATCTTCTTTTTACCTTGCAGTTCCCAGTATTGTACAGGGACATCTTCGCAAATAAACCTCATGCCTCAGGATCCGTTTGGCGATGCTTATTCATTTTGCATTTTAACTACCGTCAATTAATATATACTAAGCTTCGGGAACGCAATAAGAAACCCAGAGTTGTTGTATACATCCCTGTTACGATGTACATATTTAGCTTTAACAATTACTATTGTTCCCTCTTATCGCTGCGTGATTTACTGACGTCTACTGCTGACGCTGATGTATTTTCAATGATATCTTTATCACGTTATTTCGTCCTTAATATTAGTTATGACTCTGATTTACATAAACTTTTTACCTTCCGGCTTAAGCCGCATTTCGCTTATCGGAGTCTTTCCTGTTAAGAATGTGAATTTAATGTGCACTCAATTTTTCTACGGGTTCAATATCGGGTTATTTAGTAGGATCGATGAAAAAACTTTAGTTTATGGAAAGAATACATTTTTCCACCATAAAAGATTAGCCAACTTGGTATTGGTAAGTGTCGATTGTCGAGTGTGAAGATTTTTTTTGAAATCTTTAGGTATACCTTAGGTAACTGTAACTGACAACGTCTCTTAGTTTATAAATGCATTAGATTTCGATCTAATATGGTACTGGTACGCTATGCTATGGGTAATCACCTCGAGTGAACGGGATTCAATCAAATGGAATTCCATAAAGAAAAACAAAATCCTAAAAAATAAATCATGAAACCAAATTTGTGTTCAACAAAAATGACTCTTCCATCGATCCACTTTATCACTAAACTTAAAAATCTTATTCAAGTTCACACAAAAAACATCATGTTTATATTTATTCACATTAAATGTCTACACAAGATTTGCAATTTGCAGCATTGGTTTGCAAAAGGTCATTTCATAACCCCACGATCGTTTGCTACTGCTCACCGTCAGTCAGGTGCCAAGACCCAATAAATAGATGCCTCGAGCCAATAAATAGATCCCTCGAGGTACCAGTAAATCGGT
>JAQFZX010000669.1:0-48436 GCA_034682405.1 Hydroisotoma schaefferi
ATTAAGAATACGAAATGTGAAAGGAAAGCCTGGCTTTCCCTTTCGCGACGAAAATTATCCATTAAGAATACGGGCCTTAGTCAATATTTAGATTAGCAAAGGAGTCATATCGCTAAAAGAAATCAACTTAGTCCTGCATCTTTGGCCATGCCAAAAAACATAGAATTCGTGTCATTTAATAAGTTAGCAGGACTATCGAACTCCCTCACTTCTCCTTTATCCAAAACCAATACTCTGAAATTTAAAATCATGTCAGGTTTAGTCATTTTGAAATAGAATAGGGGTTTTAATGTTTCTAGAAGTGCTAAGCCACCTTGTAGAATCCATAATGGTATTTAGACGATGAGCAATTGTTATAACGGTTGAGTCTTGGAACTCTGAACGTATCGTTCGCTGGATTAAGTCATCCGTCTCAAGATCAACTGCTGCAGTGGCTTCGTCCAAAACGAGGATTTTGGTTTTACGGAGTAAGGCTCGAGCTAAGCAGACAAGTTGTCGCTGTCCCACACTATAAAATAAGTTAAAATAAGTATGAAACCTTCATTCGAATATCTAAAATATTCCAACTTTAGAAAAAGGACAAGAGTTATACCTCAAGTTTTCCCCTCCTTCAGAAATTTCATGCTGTAATCCAGCAGCCAAACTTTTGACAAACGCTTTTAAATGGGATAACTCTAATGCATGCCAAAGCTTTTCGTCACTGTGCTCCACAAATGGGTCTAGATTAAGCCTTAAGGTTCCGGAGAACAGGACGGGGTCCTAGACAATTTTTCATGTTAAATTTTAAATATAAATATCTTAAAGTTTTGCTTCTTTGAAGAATGGCGTACTTGAGGTATGATGGTGATCATTTTTCTCAGGTCGTGAAGGCCAATACGACTGATGTTTTGTCCATCAATGATGATGCTACCGTTGGCCGGTTCAATAATTCGAAACAGGGCTAATGTCAAGGAGCTTTTGCCCGCACCTGTTCTGCCTACAATTCCAACCTGTAAAAAGGAAGTTGAACCCTTTAAGACCTCTTCGCTAGCCGGTAGTACTTTTGCGTTAGTTTACCTTTTCCCCTGGATTTATTGTACATGTAACATTTCTCAATACGAGGTCCAAACCAGCCCTGTATCTAGTTTGGTACTTGTCAAATTTAACTTCACCCCTTTCCGGCCAAGTTTTAGCAGGTTTCCTTCCATCAACTTCCCAAGGAGCTTCCTAAAAAAATCGATAGGCATGCTTTTTACCGTCTGACTTTCTCACAAGTGATGGTATTTTAATTGTAAGATACAAGTTACCTGAGTAGTTTCTCCGTACTCTTTCAAACGCTCAACAGCTACAATATTTGTTTCAACGTCTGAAGTCCACCTAACCAGCATGTTTAGAGCAATCGTTATCTGAAGAGCGTAGGAAACGGATAGTCCAACCAGTCCTGGATTAAGTGTCCCTCGACCAAGGACAGCAAAAAGGGCTGCAAAAAATATAACGGAGCTGCCTATCGATTCCAGTCGGACAGAAAGCCATCTAAGAATTGGAACGAAAAGGTATTTCATTTATATTAAGGATGTTAGATCCTGTAATTGCTGTATCTAACCCAACTACCTGTTGGAAACTATCGCAGGGAAGTAGGACACTTGATTGTGGTCAACTTTTGCTTCAGATTCCAAAATGAATCTCTCCTGTTCAGCATACGCTCTTATAGTAGAAGCTCCGGTGATTGTTTCACTAAAGTGAGAGTAGATCGGAGATCTTGTCACTGACTCGAGTCGCTTTAATTGTCTCGATGTTGCTACATAAAATCGCTGCAATAATCCAAAACATTAATAGCATTAATACATGGAATGTGAATCCTTGGTATAACTTTGAGAAATTATAAATCAACCTGCACAAAATAGTATAAAAATCCAATCGGTACGATTACAAGGACAAAAATAGGAGTACTATAAAACATTTAGATACAATTTATCAATAAATAAGTACAGCTAATGCAGTAAATTTATTCCAAAGCGAGTAATTAGACTATCTTACGTGTAACTGATTATAGTTAAGGTCGCACACACGCTGAAGAATGAATTTAGCCAGAGTCTAACGTTAAAGGGTAAAGTTGAATCGCAAACCTATAGGGTTAAACCATAACGTAATTAATGCGATAGGCATAATTTAGTTGTGATTGTTATTAGATCATGTAAAAGGTCACTGGTTACATCAACATCCTTGGCGAAGCGATTGACAACTCTTCCAACTGGAGTTGTGTCAAAAAAGGACATGGGCGCTCGGAGAATTTGGTGAAGCATTTTGTAATGCAAATTGCTCGCAGACCTTAAAGTACCTAGGGCCATGACAATGCTGCCCGCAAAGATAGATATCCCTGAAAAAGTTGGTCCGGTTAAATGTTTAAGAACATCCTTTAAGCCTGAGTGATAAAAAGTCACGAACCCTGTAGAAATCCAAATGCTGCATATCCTCCCAAGTAAATCTCCGTTGTAGCAAAATCTTGCGTTCCATTAAGAATCGGTTGGTTAGACCACTCGGACAGCCACAAATTTGAGCCCACGGAGAAAGCTAAAAATGACCATAATGATTAATTAAATCAGCAACTTATTAAAATACTTTAAAGAATTCCATGAAAAAAATATCTCACCTTGGAAAATAAAGTACAATATAAAAGTTCCAATACTAAGGTGCCATCCTGCAGCTCTAAAATAGTCAATGTAGACAGCAATCTTGACACTATCCGTTTCGGATTTTTCTACCTCTATCAGCTTATCTTTACCCACTTGACTACCGTGAACCGATTGTTTACTTTGTCTTCTCGTCGACTCAATGCTTACTTGCTGTTAAGGAAGAATTACTCTTTGTATGAAACCATATTTCTGCATATTTATGACTATGATAAGGTTATAAATAACTCCTTACCTTCGCAAGTGATGAAGAAGTTCTTCTTCTCATTCCTAATTCATTCTCAGTATCAGAAGTTTCGGATACTCTTCTCGTTTTCAATTTAAGGTCCCCGACAACTTCCTGCAATTCCTTGATAAGTTGGGGATCCTTAAGTTCAGAAACGTCTTCTTCGGTGATATGCTGGTTTAAGAACTCTGCAAAAGCCCCCTAATAAGCCAAGTTAAGGGTCTTAATATCGTTTTGAATTCAAAACAGTCAACATTGAATATAATATTACCTTTCTGTCCAGTAATTCCCTATAAGTACCAATCTCACTGACTTCCCCGTCCTTCATAACAATAATATTATCCACCTGGGGCAGATAACCAATTCCATGAGTGATCAAAACGCGAGTCTTTCTTTTCAGAAGACCCTTCGGACCAAGAACCTTCTCAAAGATGTGCTTTCCAACGTGTGAATCCACCGCACTTAAGGGGTCGTCTAATAAATATGTGTCCGCGTTGTTGTAAACGGACCGGGCAAGGGACACTCTCTGCTTTTGACCCCCACTTAAATTGATACCCTGATAAGGACCACAAAATTGGGTTTCATGGGCTTCGTAACTTCGTATATATCTGAGAAGCTTAAAAAAGATTGCGTACTTTTTCTCCTATCTCAGTTTTGTCCCCCGCAGGAAGAATTTCTAGATCCGGTTTTAAGGCACAAGCATCAATAACTTTGTCGTATTTTGTAGGGTCAAAAGGGTGTCCAAATAGGATATTTTCCCTGAGAGTAGCATTTTGGATCCACGCTTGTTGTGAAACGTAGGCTAAGGATCCCTTTTTATACAGATTGAAGTTAGTGAATTTAATCTTTAATGCAATTTAAATGAATTTTTCAGTAATTACCCTTTAATATATGCGTCAATGTTACTTACTTTTGTGTTAACCCTTCCCGATATCTTATCTAGTTCCCCAAGTATTGCTGAAATTAGAGATGATTTCCCAGAACCAACTGTACCCACAACAGCTACCAAAGATCCTTCTTTTATTCGTAAATTAATATTTTGAAGAACAATTGTCTCAGGCTCCCAAGAGCCGGAATAGTTTTCGAGGACAATTGGATGGGCTGAAAAATCAAAAGCGGTCAGAAGGGCATTGGACAGGGACTTTGACCACGATATGAGATATGAGGTATTTTAATTATCCTTACGTTCATTTTTGTCGTGATTTACAGCGTCAGGGTCAATTTCCTCGGCATTCATGTATTTGTTTAGACGTTTGATACTCACACCAGCCTACAATTACAATTTTACAATATAATTAACATGTACTCTATAAATAACACTATTTATAAATAAATCTACAGAATTTCGATAGCTTACCTGAACTATAAATACAAGGATCATCGGCTATAGGGACAAGATAATTGTTACAAAGTGAGTTAATTTTAACCTCCAATTCTAAATACTTGGTGTTATTAATCTTACCAAAAATGTTAATGGCATGCTCATGATGTTAAAAAGCGACAGCGCTACGAATGCTTTTTGAGCATCCAGCACATTGTTGGAGTCCACAAGAACATAGGTTCCAAAAGTTGACAAAGCAACCTATACATACGAAACCAATTACGATATTTTACGTTTCTCTCTTAACCTGAAAGCAATTTAATTATGTACCAAGAAGGGTGCACAAGTCCACAGAAAAGTAGAAACAGCATTTAAATACGCAGCCTTTTTTAAAACTTCCATTTCTTCTTCACGAATCTTGGTTATTTGAGCCTCGAAACTTGTTTCCCAAGCGTACAGCTTTAGAACCTGCATTACACATTTGCATACATTAGTCTGTCCTGCTGCCTTTGTTCTTTAATACCAATAAGTTGCAGTAGAAGAATATTTATCCAACCTTGATTCCAGACAGAATCTCATTCATCATCTTAACTCTCAAATCCTTCTTTTTCATCTGAATGATTTGTAACTTTCTTGACCTCGTAACAATAAAGGCGTTTGCCGGAAGAAGCAGAACCATAACTCCAAGGCCAGCCATTGAAGCCGGACCTAAAATCCCCCATAGGAAATACATAGCCACGCCAATCTGAAGTGGGGCACTCCATACCATGTTTATGAAGGGGATGAGATCCATTATCTTTTGGATATCTACGCTCATCAAATTTACTATCTCGCCCACAGTTGACTCTGAAATTCCAAGCGTCCAAAATCATAAAAGCTTTCTAAGATTATGGGATTTTGGGAATTGAAGCGTTTTTCACGTATTGTTTACCCCGTTTTGCAGCATTTGAAATTAGCAAAGCCTTCCTATAAATGGCACTGACAAGAGCAGTCCTCACTCTCATTCCACTCAAATACATCCTATGTGAATACTGAGCTGTGACTAGAGTTGAAAATACTGCGCTAATTAGTAAAATCGCTGCATAAAAAATTCCTTTCCATGTTGGCTCGTTTCCATTTGTGTAGGCGATTAGTAACCTGTAATATTTTATTATGTCAGAAATTCGCTATTTAAGAACGACTTTTTCTCATGGGATAGGGAACAAGTTTTGAAATACTTTAATATCTGAGGCGAGACAAATGCCAGGAGATCTGTTGGAAATGTCAATATATTTTAGGTGAGCTTTTAATTCTAAAAAGTATGTTTGGATATCCCTTATTTTTGTAAAATTTACCAGGGACGAGCTTCATAGCTGATCCAAAAAAGAATGTGGATCCAAAAGCACCAATTAACGCTGGTAATATACTGGCATACAGTTTTTCCTCCTTTTTCTCAATTTGTTCCCCAAAGTCTATCCCCCCATTGATTTTTGAGTAGGTTGCTTGAGCTTCGGACTTTCTACAGAAAAAAGATGGCAAAAATTTATCATTTGAAGTAGGCATAATTTAAAACAATATTTCAAATGTTTAATTGACTCCGTACTTAATTCTAAGTTTGTTTGCCTTCTTGAGCTCTTGATTCCAGTACTTGTCAAAGGCTGGAACGACTGATCGGGACTTATCCTCCGTGTTTAAGTCCCATAAGTCGGAAAATTCTAAAGGTTTCTTGTATCCTAGCCATGCAAGGCCGGAAAACCATTGATAAAGTAATCGTGAAAAGTACGAAGCACTTTCCTCGGGACAGGGTTTCTGAAATATATTCTTATATGTAAACGTAATATTCTTTTTAAAGTAATTTTCATAAATAAATAAACCTCGGATAGTTTAGTCTCTTGTCCAAAACGGGGTCGAACATCGGCCCAACAGTTTAGCAAAAACAGGCCCAAAATAGTAGCAAAGCTTATTACTTGGACGGTGAATTCTACAACAGGAACTTGTACATCCTAAAGATTCACAATTATTATTAGGCAGACATTATTATTAATTTCACAACTACTTAAAAATCTTCTATGCATATATATAGTAACAAATTACTTCATTTTGAGCTGCAACCACGAGCGTTCTAAACTTTATAGCTTCACAAATTGCTAGCAAAAGCCAGAAAATCCACTGCACTCCAGAGGATCGTATCCCTCTAACTCTAGAGTAGTACAGTAGTCCACCATAAAGAAGCTTTAAACAAAAGTATAATATTTATTATCATCCACCCTTTAAAATTCCAAATTTCTTGGACAAAATTTCATGAATAATTCCTTCATACATAGGTTGCAGTCTTCACAATTGAAGAAGTAAAATCGGCCGGGTAGTAGCTGTCAAGGGTCCTCATAAAGAATCCAGAGTATAGCAAGACCAATTCACAGATTATTAGCAAAGCTGTAAACCCATATTTCAAAACGCTCAAGGGACTGTTAGGAACGTTCCTTGCTCGTGAAGTAACGCCATAGTATAAGTCCATAAGGGAAAAGATCCAGAGAAACCCGCAAGGTGCCCATACTAAGGCTGTTTTCTCAAAGCAAGGGGTGAAATCAGGGTCCGTTGTATTCCATGTTACGTCCCAATCCTTTAAAATACGCTTTTTTAGGTCTTTCAAATTTAAAAAAATATTTATAAGTGAAATCTCTCAACTTTTTAGAATCTTACCCAAAACTTTCCTCCACAAAACTCATCCATTTTCAGTACCGTTTTGAAATGCTCATAGACTGAACTGAATATAACTGATGCAGTTTAAATTAGTGTTTAACTTGTGAAATCTTTATTGGACAAGGAATCATTATTTTTATGTTAAAAACCTAGTAATACTGACCGGTACCGGTGATTCAGGATTCACTATAACTTACAATAAACTCAACCTTGAAATCATGGAAGTTTGCTTTACTTCATGCATGCATATTTTATACTTTATCACTGCTTTAACCATGGGAGTCAGATTAAGTTGCAAAAAATTGTTCTATTGACAGTAATAGCTGGACTTGCTGTAAGTTTTTGCCTTGAATTTTTAACTATCTTCTAAAACCACTTCCACCACATGGATGGATATGTCATAGTATAATATGCAGAAAGAATAAAGTCCATGTGCTGATCAACTATATAGGTTTTTTTGCTATTGAATAATCTTACGCAAGTAAAAAGTATCCTTGAAAAAAAAGCGTGTATGCATGATAATAGTGGTACACGGGCCAGGTAAGATGATTGATGTTGAAAAATGTATGAAATTTTGATGACTTTTTCCCTATATTACATTTAGGATTAGTAAAAATGCGTCCGAATGGATGAGCTTATTTAGTTATACAATTTTTGAACTGTTACTTAAAAAAATGAATGAGTTCACACAGGTTGTTTGTTTCATCTAGAAGAAACGGACACGGTTCATGTTGTTGTAAGCTTATCATTCATTATTTGTGTTGAAGTGCATATATTGTATTGTAAGGAGCATGAAGGTGTCCCATGACTTGCTGATAAGCTCTGGCCCACAATCAATAGCTAAGATAAGGGTTCATGTTTGTTTAATCATTGGTCTCTCTTCTTTTATGTTCATTAGTGGGTGGTTAAAAAGTACAGTTTATTTATTATTTGATGAACGATAAGGATATTTAATTTTGTTAGGAGTAAGTTTAAACAAGATTTGAAACTTTATTAACGGTAGTTGTTGAAGTTAACTAACGGATAGCTGGATACTTACTTTTTAGCGATGGGAATTAATGGTTTTACTAGTTTCTCATTTCTCTGATGGGAAAAATTACGGGGGAAAGTCATTTGCAAGCGACGGGTAATTTTTACAAGTTATAAAGTAAGAGCCAGGGATTATTGCAGTGAAGTGAAGTTAAAATTAAACTCTCAATTGCATCTATGGTCATTATTGGAGAGCTTTTTATGTGCCAAAGTATTTATATTACGTCCAGCAGCATAAAATGATCAACCTATCTCATGTCAATCGAAATTAAAAGAAGATGTGTCCATTTACAACTATTATTCAGTTAAATAGACATCTGTCACAGCTAAATAATATTAAACGTATGTTATCTAGTTTACTGTGCATTTGAAATTAATTTATAGCTTAATTTAGTAAAGGAGATGCTTGACATAAATAAAATAGCATATTTAGCTATTAGTAAAGAGAAAGACTGGCTACTTGTTGTAATGGAGCAGCTTTACATGCTTCACTGTCACTCACATTGCACCGGATTACAACATACCAAAGGGATTTTGGTAAGGGTTTATCTTTCTTGCCTACAAGTAAAACAGTACGGGACTTTAATGGGACTGGAGGCTGTTCAAATTGAAAGTGTCGGTATTAAATCTATTATACAACTACATGCATGGTGAACTTAATGATAGCAACTTTTTCGCTATCTGCTAGTCTGCTACTCTCCATATATGCTTGATATTTTTTTAATTGCCTTAGATCAATGCAATGTAGGATTTTGATCAGGATTTTAAAACATAATTAAAAAATTTGTACCTATCAACTGTTCTTTTTACCAAATAATACGAACGAAAAAGACTTCATGGTACTTTTGAGAGGTTTTTACTTATTTACTCATAATCGCATACAAGAGAGGCAATTCCTCATTTTATTTTACTCAACTAACTATGATGATAGTAAAATAACCGTTTACTAAAGTAACTTTTTACTAAATCTCCAAATATGCTTTCAAAATACAGATTCTTTCTTCTAATTAATATTTCTTGTAACTGGAGAACCCGTAATTAAGATCTCATGGTGTAAAAAGTCGCAACAACTGCAGCCACACCCATCAGTAGAGGGTTGACACCAAACATGAAACCAGAGTTGCATGCATCACCCTTACACGTACAAACCGTTTGCCTACCACCAAATCCACCCCGGTAGTAACATTCTTCATCATATTTTGAGCTCAAATATCCGCATTTTCTTGTAATTCTTTGGGTTTCCGTATCTAGACAATTTGATGCAGAATTTCATATTAATATTGCAGGCAGTTTACACTCAATTGTTTAAAGAGTTGTTTCTTCTAAAATGATCTTACTGTTATTAACATCGAATTCAATAAGGGTAACAATTTTCCTGCAAAACTCATACTTGGCCCCTTGAACCCCACCGCTTTCAACTGGTTGGTCATTGCAGTCAACGAGGAAGTTCTCGTCAACGTCTTTACTATGCCCGCAGCCAGATTTGTGTTCGAAGTTATTGCAGACGTAGCATTTGATGGAGTCGGCTAAAAAGATATTAATTATGAGAATTCCAGTTCATGTATTATTGTGATTATCTCAAAATGAACCTTCACATTAAGATATTTAAGTACAATTGCTATTCTGAAGGATATAGGATTTTTCAGTTTTACCAATTTCCTTATTAATTTTAACACACCAATAACTTATTAAAAATTCTATGAAGTACGGCAACTACCAAAAGCCTTATGTGGACAGCAAAAATTACGAGTCGTAGCATTTATTTTTAATAGAAAAGCTTTAGTGTTTCAACCCTAGTATTAATCTTAGCTTGATTAGTATGATTAGTGATTATTACCAGGAATAAATTGAAGAACGACCAAAAAACTCAGGACAAAGATTACTGACTTCATTCTACCGGCAGCTGCAAGGCTAGTATTTTTTGATTTAGTTAAAATTATCCAGAAAAAATCTTTAAAACAAGGAAGTTGCAGGATTAAACTTTATACAGTTTCTTGATAAGCTGAAGATGAGTTCTCCAAAATGGCGACAGTTCCCTCAGCAAGGATGAGTGAGATTCGATCACATTCACAACCTAAGAAATGCTTTAGTACAATAAATATCAATGATATATTTAAAGTCTGCAGAATTTGCTATGCAGTGTTTGAGTTATCAACTCGGTATAGGCTTGAGCAAAACTGATAAGCAGAATGGCTTCAATACTTATGATTCGCCGTTGTATTGGTTGGTTGTAATTTGGTACAAAAATTATTGGGCTGAAAGCTTAAATTTAGAATCCCTGCATAGAATAAAATTAAAGCTGTAATTTTATGCTTCAATTTAATATTAATTTTAGTCATATTATTAATACGATTAGATAACGAGGCATATAAGAATTAAATATGCGTGCTCGTGTAAAATTAATGGTCGCACTCAATAAAGTTAGCTTATGGCGATGTATTGCCTTATATTTAGAGAGATTTACAGTAAATTAAGTTGATAATTTGGCTGTTAATTTTTACATATGAGGGTCCGCATTTTAAGCTTGGAGGAAAATAAAATTAATAAGAGCTGCCGTGCACAGAATATTTTAAGATTTAATGAATCATATCGCCTTTTGCCAGATATCTATGAATTAATTGTTTATACAGAGCATGATTTTTGTAGATCTCGGTCTTCTCTACTACTGATCTTGAATATTAGTCACGTCGGTCGATAGTTTGACAGATACAGGAAACTAAGATAGTATTTAAAAATTAAGTGCATACAGATGTGATTTTTACTATCAATTTTTAGGTGCAGTTGATAAAAATGAATTATTTATAACTTATTTTCTTTCATAGATGATAAAATGGGTGCTCTTAATTCTCAAAATTGACATTTAACAGAATTCGAGCCTGGAAACCGCACGTCAGTTCTTGTATTTATTTTACTCACTTGCAATCAAATGACTTAAATAAAGTTGTTTGGGAATTCGATTTACAGATTAGATATTATTTTACATATTATTTTACGATATGACAGCTTGACAGCATACGATTTTTTCAAGGCTAGAGCTGGAATATGTTGTATTATTTGCAAGAGTATTAAAGATAAGTACGACTGTAGAAAGGTAATAAAGCATAGTACACCTTCTACCCGTTTAATTGTATGTTTAAAAATCCTGAGTAATGCAGAATGTAATTAGAAAGAAAATTTAGAGATGTAATTAACACTAGAAAATTCTTAGCCCGGCCAGGATCTTATGCTTTCGAAAATGCTCAGTTATCCATTCAGCCTAGTATTGAAGGTGCGTATTAAATCGAACTTCATAAAAAATAATAAGGAAAATCCGATTATCTTGTTTAACATTCTTATAATTTTTCTTGTCCTTTTGACTTTCAATGCACTAAAAATTACTCAATATCGATTACTTGACCTAAGGAAATAAAATTAATCTTTTCCGGCTCGAGTCAAACATGCAAAAAAAAGCACGACTTAAAAGTGTGATTTTCTTAATAAATTCTAAGGACTACGTTTTATTTGTAACTTGTAAGGTTAAAGCAATGATAACAAATTGAAAATGAATTAATTGATCTCGGATGATGGGCATTCATCATCACTTTTAATTTGGCTTTTTAACCTATTAAATGTCCCATAAGCTAATTTCATCAATTCAAGGTAACTTGGCCGTAACTGTCATTCAGTGACCACTAAATTAAGCAATATCAATACTAAAAGTAAAAACATACGACCAACTACAATAAGATAATCCAGTCATCATACAGTCTTAAAAGCAAAAGAAGTTTCTCAACTGTCGCCAAAATGTATGAGTTTCATCATCTTTTTAATTTCACGGGCACAAGAAGACAACTTTTTCTTCAAGTTAATTGGCATGTTATTCCTCAACTCTTTGATTGAAAGGATTATAACGGACAGCGACTACCTAGCTGGAGGACCAATTTTGCGTAACCTCAAACTCACGGCCTTCAACTCAACTTTAATTAGTTCGAGCTTGTGTAAAATAAAATAGCTTCTGCAAGCAAGGTACCTACAACATCCTATGGAATTACGTATTGTAGACAGTTGCATATTTAGTTTAAAAAACTAAATCCTCATCTTACTCCTGACAATGAGACTAGCATAAGTAACCAGTCTGATCTTACTTTTCTGCTTACGAATCAAGTTATAAAGAATCAATGACTTATTTCAGTAAAATGTGGACACAAGGTTGACTCCGTCCAGCCTTGCTTCGATTTACTGCCTCGCCTGTCCTCTTAATGTGATAAAGTGTATGGAGCTTTTAATGTAATACTTATCAGATTCGCCATTACGATATTATAATAATTATTACGGTTGATATGGTATGGTTGGTCTTGGCCGGTATACCATTTGCCAATGAACTCATTTAATACTGGAACATTTGCAAGGTTGACGTATAAAAATGGATTTGCGTCCGTTCTGATAAGTCCTTGAGCTGTTTTGAGTTTCAGGAGAGTAATTCATTGCGATTTTTTGCAAATCTTCCCTATGTCACTGGACCTTAGTAGATAAAAATGCCGATGGATTTCTCTGAAATGCCTAAATTATACGGTACTAGGTAGGAGATACTTATCTACATGTGCTGGGTAGAAGGTCGCACGGACTGGCAACTGGACGGCGAGGAGGATTAGATTATACAGTTTAAGTTATTTAAAGGGAAATGTACCCTTTTTCTGACATTATGCCTCAAACGTTGGTAAATTGTTTTACAAACCATAAAAGGTTTAGCATTGTTGCATTCAATTTGTTTCGTTTGGTTTAGAGATTGTTTATCAATTAGTTCAAGGTTCATCCTGAGTTCCGTGTGTGTGTATGTTTTACCTACAAACTAACATCTACCTGCTAAGGTTGAGCTTTTCCTGTCAATCTAAGTAGGAAAAGTTATTTTTTACTTTGGTGAATGTTAAAACAACGTTTATTTGTTTGCTAAGCTCCAAGATATTTCCCAAATATGGCAATGGCCGTATCGGGAAACGTGCAGGAGCTCTCTACTTCTGGACAAATTAGATAGATGAAAGATAATAATGAGACTGGTATTAATTGCACTTTAAATAGTCTATGCTCTATTTCGTTGAGTTATAGCAAGTTTGCAATTTATTAGCTTATTTTCAAGCTTCTATTGCTGCAATAAATGTTGCATAAAAATAACAATAAATAGTTTATAAATGGCATCATAATACATACATTTCTACGTTGGTAAAAAACTTGGAATAGCTCAGTAAAATATTTCAGAACACACTGGACCTTCTCCTGTCTGAGATTCAACCTGGGACCAATATGCATAATTTAACGGGGTTTAACAATAATAATATACACTAGACTAGACTATGAAAGTAGTAACATTACAGAGACAACTGATGATAATACTTGGCACTATTAAAAGTAAGGAAAAGGGCTAAAAAATTGATATACCTGAATAAAATGACACTATAGATACTACACCTGTTAGAAAAAATATATACTTAACAGCAGGCAGTCTAGGCCAAAACCCTGAGGTACTATGAAATCAATTAATTAAATAACAATAAAATCTCTACATAATCTCATTAAAAATCTCTATAAAAATAAAATACAGCTGCCTCTGTGAATTCCTCCCACAAATGAAGGCAAGGTTTAAAAGTTTGAGCAAAAAAAAATAAAATTCATTCACTAATCTACCTACTTAATCATTAATCTATATTAATCTAACTACCATTCTAAAATAATCTCATTTGGTATGTATAAAGTTATATTATTTTCGTTGTGCGTAACAATTTAAATTATTATGTATTAATTTTCCAAAGGATCAATCCTTAAACTACCTCCTCGCCTGTTGTAAGTATCTATAAGAGCTACAGTAAGGCGTTTCCAACTAACTTCGCCGTCAGCATCCCTTCCAAAACACCAATAAGGGGCTCCCATAATGATGTGAATTATGCTTATAAACTGGTAATGTTCATATTCTTCGATCATCTTCTCCAGAGGGTAGCTAACCTCTACGCCTATTGACTTGCAGGCTGAGGTAAATATCTCATGGTAGTATTCAAGAACTTGGTTATAATGCGTTGTAAACAGGGTCTGGTGGCAGTTCAGCATTAGGAAGAAGCTAAGGTCGTTCATCGGGCTTGAGTAAAGGCAGACCTGAATGATAAAAAAAAATACAAGTTAGATTTTGTGACCCACTAAAGTTACAAATGCTGCAGACTTCCTTACAGTTGACAGAATTTCATGGGAAAAGTCAAGAAGGATGTAAAAAAAACATTGTGTTTTGAAACAGATATATTCTACAGGAAAGTAACATGTAATATTAAAGGAAAAAAGAATAAATGTACCTGATAGTCTAGAAGGGCAACTTTATCACTCTGGTTAGCCTCATTGGGAAGCATGATATTGTGAACATGAAGATCATGATGACAAACAGTGCCAGCATCTCCCTCCCGATGCATTTCAAAGTTTCTAATCCGCTCGCTATCATTTTCCAATGTTTTGAGATCCTCAATAAGGCCTTCAGGGACGGGAAGGGAGTCCGGCCGTTTAAATTCCAACATGTCGATGGTCCTTTGGACCCCGATTTTCAAGTAGTGTTTGTAGGAAACCTTATCCTTAGACTTTTCATAGAGGAAGGGATACTCTTGGTTGTAGTCTTGTACTTTATTACTGATTTTATAGGTCATGCCTGCTGCATGAAAAAGGGCAATTTGTCTAATGACTTTTTTAGCTTCGGTAAGGCGAAGTCCTTGTTTAAATCCTGGGGTCCAACTTACAAAATTTGAGCTCCGCATATCTTCCATTATGAGGATCATTCTGTAGTCTTCGCCATCGTTTTCTTCAGCCCCGTAATAACAGGTTGGGTGACGAAATCTCTGTTCTTGAGGAGTATTTTGGGAATCTAGGAACTCATTCCATGAAGGGAACACTTTCGTATACATTTGGAACTCTCGTTGGGAAAACCCTTCTGAGATGATGATCTTCCTTAGATCAGCATTCGCTGGGAGCATTTTGACAACTGTTGACAACGTCTTTGTGACCAATGGGGTGGGAATTGAGATGAGCTCTGTGTTATTATTATCGTCTGGCAAAGTTGTTGACTCGGAATAGACTAGAGTTAGGCGACGGAGAAGACTGAGACATCCATAACCTTCACCAACTGCACCCTCCCAGGTGAACTTGTGGATTTTAAGGTTGTGGGGCTCAAAGACGAGGTTCAACCAGGGGAGGGTTATATCATCGTGGGTTTCAGGAACTTTTCTCATTTTCTTAGAAAGAGTTGAGTCAGAGCTGCTGCTATTTGTCTGAAGGATACTTAGCTTATTATGCTCTTTTAACCTTTGAAAAAGGTAAAGAAGGTTTGGTTTATTTTGTAGTTTCTTGGAAACGCTTTGCAAGAGTTGTAACGTGAAGTAGTAGTAATTGCAAAATGATCAAATGTTTGAGGAGCTTCTTGGGGTTACTAGAGAAATAAACGTTCCTGTTTGACAAGGATTCCTTGGACGCTTATTTTTATCGTTTCCTTCCAAGACTAGGACTAGGCGTTTGAGGAACTTTTAACAAAAAGAGGATTAAAGTTATTTTACGATTTATTTACGGAGATTTTCCGTGGAGGTATTTTAATCCACGGTGAAATTATGTGAATCAC
Organism: Hydroisotoma schaefferi; assembly: GCA_034682405.1. Classification (NCBI taxonomy): domain Eukaryota; kingdom Metazoa; phylum Arthropoda; class Collembola; order Entomobryomorpha; family Isotomidae; genus Hydroisotoma; species Hydroisotoma schaefferi. The sequence continues at coordinate 15,540 of JAQFZX010000669.1, forward strand.
TGATAGAAAAGAGTGCCGGTGAACTATTTATATGTGGGACCAACAGTGGAGCAATAGCAATAGAGTCGAGGACGACTCAAAAGCTGTTAGAACTCAAGTATATTATACATTAATACATAGTAGTAGCCAATCCTAATAATGTGTAACAAGGCAGAGCTTATCTATCACATTTTTACACTACTACAACACCCATCATAAACATCTTCGGCAGCCTGTAGTCCTTCCATTATAGTATCACCAAACTAACTATCAACTAACTAACTTAACTAGGCGAATGACTACCGCTGTCGCAGTGGTAGTAGCATTAAAATAAAGCTTTAAGTACTCTGATTCAATACAATTATATATTAAGACTAATGCTACCAAATAATGGGATATATGGACCTTAAACGAGGAGGTATTTATGTTTAGTTTACAAGGTAATGCAAAATTGTTAGTAGCTTTTATTACTTGGTTGGTTTTAAGGTTAGTTAAAAATCCTCGTGCTTGTCTGGCTGGAGAACCTATTGATTTAATGGTACATTGTAAAGTATTATTGCCAATTGCATAAAAAAATGTAAGGAATGCATTATGTAGACGATTACGGAAATTTTATTAGGAAAAAGTCAAATAGAATGCGATTATATCTTGTAGCAAGGACAAGGAGGCTAATTCCTTTCCAATCCTTATATAAGTAATAGGTCATTCATTTTGTGATAAAAATTTATATTTGTCTTTGTTTCTTGATTTCGTTTATGGGTTACTCCAGGAATTTGAACAATTTGTTCCAGCTAATTATTTTATTATTGCCTTGAGTGACATTAATTTATTGTGGTGCATAAATTCATGGTATTTCTGACGGTCCTTCGGATCGTCTATTCGTCTTGCTCTCGTTTCTTTTTATTATACTCCTGTCAATCCTTATGCAACGGATTTATTTGTATGTACACATAAAAGTCAGAAGGGCTATTTCGGTGTAGTCATAATACTAGCGTACCTTCTTCTATGCTGTTTACCTGTTTAAATTACATCATGGTTAAAGTGAAAGTTAAGAATTTTATGGAGTTTTATTGTTGGAACTGGGTGCCTTGGGTCGGGTCACTTGTATAAATAAACAATAAACAGGATGTCCATAGATAGAATGTAGAATCTAGTACTTAGACTAGATGCCCTCATAATCTCAAAGTCTCAATTGCCAATGTGTATTTTTAATTTCCCTTCATAACAAATCTATCTTTATGAACAGGTTCATGACATGAGTTAATCTTCGGTTAAGTCTTTAGTTTATTTACATATCCAGACTTTTTTCTCATTTTCAAGATCAAAGTCACGTCGAACTATCTAGGAATTGCTTTGGTTGTTAGACGTTTTTCTGTTGACTTTACGTACATATATGACGTGCTTTTGTTTGCTTGTTTGTCGAATTCACAGGCCCAAAAAAATGATGAACTTTGGGATTACTGTGTATCCATATGAAGAATAAGAAGATTTCATTTTAGGACTGGAAAGTGGTTGATTGGTACTGACGCACTGATCTGGATGGGGATGTTTAATAAATAAATATATAACTTAGAAATCCAAGTTCAAGTTTAAGACAAGAGCACGTCGTATACTTCCAGGGAGGTCAGAATAGTTCATTAGACGAGCGTCATGAATTTAACCGATTTCTATTTTTTACACAACACATCCACTCTACTGCTGCAGCACACTGAGACAGGTTTAATTTAATTTCCGACGCTTTTAGCATACTACTATTACTATCTATTCTGCTTAAAAATTATGTCTCACTTTTATTCAAATGTTATGTAGAGAAAGCTTTCGGAAATGTAGTTTTGTTTTGTTTTAGCGAAGAATATATTACGTCGTTAATTAATCAATCTGAGCCAATGGAACACAGAAGCTTTTAATTGTGTTAATACAATCTGGTGGTCCGATCGCCAAGCTGAGGAGTTCAACTCAGTTAAAGACGTAGTTCTCTTAAAAATCCAACCAACATTTATTCATTTTAATGTAAAAGATTGAATGGAAATGTACAGATTCTTGATTTTACTCCAGTCTGGGTGGATTTGTTTGTTGTTGTAGTGAGTACCCATTTGCAAGAAAATGAATGAATTGATAGGTTTATCATTAAAATCATTAAAATCCCCAGACGATTGTGTTCCTTTTGGTATGTTATCTCATGAAATTAGTTGAGAGGATAGCATTTCTCCCAGTGGGGGTTAGGGGGGAGGTGGAATTAAAATAACAAAACTTCTGCTAAATGCTGAGTTAAACGGAGTTTGGAGTATATTATATTACAAATAATGTGGTTGGTGTTGGTCACACCCATGTAATAATGAACAAAACCCTAAAGGAAGCCTTGCTACAACTTCGATACAGTATTATTTGATAGTACTGGAAGATAGTATTGATTGGCAATAAAAGAAAGCAAAAGCGCTGAATGCGTCATTTAATTTGTGTGACATTATTATTCTGGTAAAGTGTGATTTTGTATGCAAAATAAATCATTCGATGATACGCAAAATATTTTTACCCATGTATAAACTAAAACATATCACTTCCCCGTATTCATTCTTGTATTCTTTCCTGAGGAGAAATAATTTCAAGTTGTCTGTTTAAATAGTATAATCTTAGTTAAATACTGTAGACTTACGAAGCACAAATTCGTAGGGGTAGATATTTTTTAAATGAATTAAAAATAGTTAAAAATCACATTTCCACTTCGTCTAACTTCATGAATGAATAACCAATGTAAAAGTGTGTTATATATAGCTTGCAGCAATTAAATGTAACACACGATTTTATAAATGCTTTAAATCAAATTACGATCGTTACAAAAGTAGTAAATCAAATACTGTTTCTTAATTTTTCCCTGCAGCATTGTTGTAGCCCTAAAGTTATTACATAAATGGACTCTAATTTCAATGCCACAAGGCTGGCCATTGAACCCTCAATCGAACTACCTTGCATCAGCTATAAACCTTATCCCGTAACATTAAAAAAGCAAGTAATTAATTACTTCGTCTCAAGAATGCTAATAAATATATTGTAGAAATGTATTAAACCACTTTTTAAAAAATCGTCCAGAGCATCAAACCTTAAATAAAATAAAAGGAATGAACGACCAGATTATCTCCAAACTTTATAGATTCATTGACGCAATTTGGCATTCACGACCTTTTGCTGCCGGTCTGCCTGGACAGGACTACTTTTTTGGCAATAAAACTCATACATTCGTCCAGAAAATGCTTACTACAGTAAAAACTAATCTGAAGTATTAAGCCATGCTAATCCAAAAGTTGCCTACCACTCGACATGACAAGTAATCAGTTAGTAATCCTTACTCTTCTTTACAGTCTAAAACTTAGCTGGTGCATTCATCCATCTAATCTAACCCTTAATAAGTAGTCATGCAAGTAGTGACGACCTTGATCTTGAACTATTTATTTATTCTTTAAAAGCTTCAGCCGGTATTCACTGAAGAACAAACTACAAAACTAAACCACTAAACAAACTGAACTAAAATTTTTTTATATTTTATCATAAATACCAAAAGTAGTACCCTGTCTCGGCCTGTCATCGTTGAACTTAATCTACTACCTTAGCTAAAGTACAGCAAAGTCTTAGATTTCTTAGGACATACATACACGTTCATTAAAGGCATCATATTAATAAGCGGATTAGGATAGTATGTTCGTTCGTAGCAGTTTTGTAGTAGTTTAGTTTACTATCGTAACAACCTTTTTGACTACTACTAGTCAGGCAGGATATTTGTGATTTATTGGGTGCCAGCAACCCTTATCTAGGAACAGGGACTGACAACTATACGAAACAAAGTTTTGATTTAACCACTACTACTACTACTACAAAAACTACTACTACTACCACTACTACCATTACTACTACTACTGTTACTACTACTATATGTTCAGAGATGGTAAATTCAATTAAGTGGTTATTGACCTATTGACTTTATTTACTAGACAACTGCATTGAGGTATGGGCGAATGGAGAGTGTCAGTAGGGGAAAAGCTATTATGACATATCAAATCTCGATCTTTGCATTTACAACTTATAGTTTTGTATTATTAAAAGGGTCTTTCATTGAGGTCTTTTGACATAATGTAATATGTTAATATGTTGGGTATCGACTGAGTAGTGGGTCGTTGACCCTTATGTGAGATTTGAGGCTTTGCAGGAAACATATGCCACAGGCGACAGGACTAGGACGGCTATTTGAAAAGTAGCAGTAGTAGTAGTAGTAGAACTACACTTAACTAACTTAATTGTGTTGGGTAAACTGAACATGCTATGGAAAATATTAAAATGATCAATGATCATGTTTCATTTTAAACAAAGTTAAAGCACAAAGGACACTATTAAATGCCACACCCAAATAAATACTCATAATCAATTACTTTTTTAGTATGCTGAATTATAGATGTGTGTGTTTGGTTTTTATGCGATTAAAACCTGAGTACTTGGCTCATTCAAGGGCATATTTTTTAAATTGTTTTATGTGGATTTTTAGGATTTAGGGGAAGAGTTTGAAGGAAGGTTTTGGGCTAAAGGTGATGTGAAATGGGGATTTAGGTTGAAGGTTTGTTTTATGGTGAGAAACGGTTTAAAGGGCTGTTGTTAATACAGTGCCGTTACGTAGGATAATATGCTTGACAATTGAAGCCTGAATTATATTAGAGGTCGTTCTCGACTGCCCGTTATGGTTTAGTACTCTTTGATCAATTTATAGCTAATGTTTCTGGGTGAGAATAGTTTGACAATTGCGTCGATTCTGGTCAGAGATTATATTTCAAGCTTGAGCCATGGTTAGTAACATTTTAAGGGACAACTCGAGCTGGAATAGAATACAAAAGGTCTCTAAGGGATGGTAGGAACTTACACCTGTCGCTGGCATTCGCGAGTCAGAAGTTTTGAGTTTTAGGGAAATGGAAATGGGATATATTTCATGTATTATTTTAAGATATTTGACTTTTATGATTGTTCTGAACAATGCTTTGCATTTATTTCCTATACGCAATGAGGAGTCTTCATATTGGGCAACTTATATATACTTTTTACGCTAAAATGGAAAATAAATTCTAGGCCCTTTAAATAATGCTATATTATACAGGTAATTAACTTGAATTATGACAATGAGTGAAGTGAAGAGCTTATTTTCCTAATTATATCCAAAGCCCAGGCCCATGTTTGCCAATACCAAATTTGGTCATGTGGGTGCTTTGCTTTTTAGCTATCGTGTTGACTTTACAGACTGACCGATTGGCACAATTATTTCGATGAGGTAACCTTTGGCAATGCTAAAAAATGACAGCGATTGGCCTTGATCCTGGACATTTTAATCGAGTGAACTATAAGGAATGTCCAAAGTACTTAACATCTCCAAAGAATGATAAGCCACGGAATTTCCCCAGTACAACAACAACTATGTGTTTATTTGCATTACATTATCATCGGTGTCATTATCAACAGCAGGCTTTACCTGTACATAATTACGTAAACATTCTACGTAGAACCTATGTCTTTCCGTCGACCTTACGAACAGAGATATGGGTACAAAAAAAACGTAGCAAAAATCCATTAAAATCTGACGTGTTGTTAACTTTTGACTAGGTTTACAAAAACGTAGTACCGGGAGCAAATTATAATCAATGAACAAGTAGTAAAGATAATACCACGCATTAAAATTAGTATCTGTCTTCCACGGAAAGTCTGATGTTAAACGTGTAAAATGTTATTTACGATTTTAATCTATAATACAACAAAAAGATTGCATTGCAACTAACCAAACTATGTAAATTCATCCTTGCGTTACAAAGTGTATGCAAGGCTTCTTCTGCTCATACTATACTACACATTTCAAATCGCACATCATTTGTACTACTTGTGCAGAATTAAATAATGAATTACGACGCTAAATTACAATATAATAATCAACCACCCACCATTTATCCCTGCTCCAAAACGAAAACAAGTACAGAAATTGCGATCGTAATTGATGAATTACTTACCATAATATAAAAACTAACCACAAAAAAATAAAAAGTGACAAGTAAGAATGCATTGACTTAGGCGATAGAGAATAAACAATTCAAGGTTAGCCAAAGTGGCAAAAAATAGAACACATCATCTCTGTTAATTGCATACAAATCCTCATGACCAACAACAAGTTACCATCGGGTGACTTTGTCAATTCGGATAAGTAGTTGTTATAAATGACATATACGTCTTCTAAGCTATAGTATAGTCATTGGTGGTCTTTCTAAATAAGGATTCCTGCAGCAAGGCTAATTCATTCATAGAGTACCTAAAAACTGATCCTAATAACATTAATATCGTATGCTTCTTTACTTAGTACATTATCAAACACTAAATAAAATCCACCCAAAGAGTTCACGGTCACTTCCTAAAAGGATTTTGACATTGAAAAAGCCTACGTAAACAGAGCTAGTCTGACATACTGACAGTTAAAAGCTCATCGTTAGTTAGCTACAAACTAACTATACAATTATTAAAAAGGATGTAGCGCATAGAATAATGGAATCAGGCCGCATGAGTCCATAGATTGAAATCTTAATTAGGTAGTATTGATTGAGGAAAGGTATTAGCAGGAGTAGTATTCACACGGGTTTGAGGCTGTCCAACACGGTTCAGCAGGCCTAGCAGACGGTCACGCTCACGCTCATAAAATTCGAAGACCAGATCTGGATGGTGTCTCTTCACTACCGAATCAAGGATCCATCTTCGCTTGAACACACCCACCCATTTTATCTGCAAAAAGCGCCGCCCTTGATAGATCGCTATGTCACGTATACATTCGGGTATCAGATAGGGATTGTACCCTTGAGAAGTGGATATGAAGGACGATGACGATTCTGGAGGTTGAGGGATGGTGATGGGTAGAACAGCCGGACTAGTACTCTGGTCCACTAAGGCTACTGGTGATGGGATAGTCGTGGATGCATTGGATTGTAGATCGTTCAAACGTACCTGTCAACCATTTACAAATTGAAATAAATTAGAGATTATTCATATAGTATATTTGTAAGATAAAAAAGATAAGGCTAAATGCGTACGTGACAGTCGTTTAAAGGATCTTGTAGAGGGCCAGGAGCTGGAGGACTCATCCACAAAGCAGGTTCTTTAAATCGAGCTGCAGTTGAAGTTGATGCTTTACAGTTTGCTGCACGTTCAGTCCCTTCGTTTCCGTTCATCTGAATCGAATGGGCGACGGTCGCTGTAGGCTCGGATTTTGATGTAGAATTCTAAAGATAAGGATGAAACTTTAGGTATTTAATAATAGCTCTATACTTATCTCTATGCAATATTCTAGATAACCATACCTTCTGCTGTAAATAAGCTGTAACGATGTTAGTGGAACGAGAAGAATTCTTCGGTGGGATAATAACACCGTTAAGACAGCAAGACCCTCCCGGCCCCGGCATCACGATCCGTTGGCCATTGTCCACTCTTTTTGAAGGAAGGGATTCGGGACCTTTTCTGAGACTTATGGTGGTCGACTTTGTTTTGCTGACGATAGTGGGTGTCAAGGGTTCATTGGACAGGATGCGATTTGAAGACAAGGAGGTCGAAGCAACCGGATTTACTCTTGCATTCGCATCATCCTCATCCATAATGCTTGCATCATTCTCATTATCAAAACTAACATCAGCCTCAGCAACATATATCTCGCCTGCATTTACAATTTCTGTTGCATTGCTGCTATCAGTATCAGTAATCACAGGAGGAGTTCCCAATATGTCTCTATCTAAGACCCAAGAATTGTGCGAGCTGTAACATTTCAAACAAACGAGTATTAACTAAAATAAGTACATAAACTTATTCATTTAGCCATTCTGCTTAAATAAAGTTGTAGTATTTGTACAAATGGTTTAAAAACAGATAAACTTTACTTATCGTAACCCTGCCATTTTACAAGGTACTCGTTGACACCTCGGCGCTTTCTGGTCCTTAAAACTTTATCGATAATGTAAACGTTATCGTCATGCACAATTCGGCGTTTCGACCGTCGGTTAGGTTTCTTTTTGGGGGCTCTTATGGGCTTAGGAGTCTTTTTAACTTGCTTCTTTTTCATAGCTATAGAAAGAAAGTTAAATGAGATTAATTAAATGAATTCAGTTCTAAAATAGTAATTTAATTCCAACTTACCTGCTTTTTTATAGGCATCGTCTCGACGGACTTGGTCCGAGGTATGCATAAATAGTACTGGCCCACGTCTTGTTGTAGATTCTGAAGAAATAATTGAAAGTATGTGTTAGTAAATCAAATTCATACCAGAATAATCAAACCCATCATGTACAGGAAGCCAAATAAATCCATAACTTGATGTCCTAATCTATATAGTACCTGTGCTCGAACCGACATTACTCCCTAGCGATACCCCACTTGATCTCTCATTCAGTAATCGTTGTCGCGATCTTGTACAAATCGGACTTCGAATACCCATTGCATAAATTGAACTTCGAATGCCCGCATGAAAAGAATAGCATATTCTAATTCCGGAGTCTTGATTTCCGCAGTCTTCATCAGTAGACGCGGATCCCCTGGATGAAGGTACTGTCTGGTCATAACAACTATTGCCATCCCCCTTGGTTGAGGAAGCGCTTCGTTTAGTACGTCCTGCGGTGGCGATATTTTTAGTTTTTGCCGTTTTAGATTTTTTATTTCTTCGCCTACGCCCCATGACTATTTATGAAGGTTTTCCTTAGCTGCAGCAAGAATTTAATTAAGCAGTTTGGATTGATTCTAATAAGAAAAAATGTCGTTAATTTATTTGTTAAATGTATCAGTTCTTAGAACAAAGCCAAACTTCGACCTTTCTCTACCAAGTCGCAGCGTATTTTGGCCCAAGTTGCAAGAGACGCTAGCTATCAAGTTCATTGTATGGTATGAATGCAAGCATGTGTAAGATTTAAGGGGTGTAGTGGTGTAGATAACTTGAGTTTGCATCGTTTCGTTGCGTCGAGGTCATGACTTTGAAATCAATGACAATAACACATACAACTTTAGTGTTTAGCACACTTTGCTTACCAGAGGAGTATTGACAGTCGTCCTCACAAAGGAAGCAAATACGCATCGGGAGTTGGGATTCGACCTTTTGGCCTTTAGAAAGGTCCAAGAACCAGCAAGATATGGAAGGTATGATTACTCTTTCGAAGGTTTAGGGTTCCTTTAGGTTGATGGCAGGAAAGATATTATATTCTAACTGCATACCAAAGCAAATGTTACAAGTGTATGCCTAAAATGCGACTGGAAACGCTTGGTCAAGTTTCTAAAAGTTGTGATAAGGTGACTTCCTAGTCTAGCTATGCATTGTATAGAAACTGCAATCTAAAGACTAAGACTGACACAGGTGACCTTGCCACTGTGAAAATGTAATTCTTAATCTTAAAGATAGTTTAAATAATGCATGATTATGATTACGCTTAGCATATTGTAATAATCAGTAGGGAGATCTAAATTATGGGCTTCTGGAATAGCCGAATTGCACTACTAGCAGAGTTGAATTGAGATAAATGTATTATGTACCGAATTTGACTTGGGTTCAGTTAATAGTAAATCAACGTTATTTTATTGCTGATAATATTACTACTAGCCCAAGCTAATTTTACTAATCGAGGAAGATATACTATTCAAATAAAGGTTTAATTCAGTAATCACTCGAGGAAATTGAAATGAATGAAGTAAGCAAACAATTACAAATCCACATGGTTAATAAATGCATTTATTAACCTTCTGGGACAATATGCATATTGAATATTATGTGTGAACTTGTTGAATATTTTTTCCTTTTTGGGGTACAGCTTTTACTACTTTCGTACCGATAAAAGGTCTGTTATAAATCAGTATTGATGCCTTATTCAATTACAAGGATAACAAAAGTTTTAGCCCATTTCTTTGTACCATTGGTAAAAACATTTAAGCACAGTTCTGAATCTCGCAAGAATTATCCACCGCACAAAGGTCACACATAGAAATATTAGGGACATCATAAAACTGCTGACCCCTTCTTGTTGTATCGTAGTAATCATAAACAATGACACTCCCTTTGGCATGTTTAGCAACCAAGTAGACTCTAAATGCATGAAGCGTTAGACAATAGGGGTTGATATCCAGGGAATTAAAATACATGATAACTTTAGAGTCTCTGTCTTCCGTTTCAAATCTAGCAAATCTTCTCAAATTGTCCATTCTTCGCAGTTTCTCCAGTTCCTCTTGGTCAAAGGCGTAGCCTGATGGGGCGGATGCTTCTACAATAGCCATGTTGGAAACTCCACCGGGACCCCCTTTGGAGTAGGCAGAGCAAATGGTTAGGTCTATGTTACGGCCTTTGTCTCTATCTTTGACCTGAAAATTTAAATCAAGGGTCGAATTTAATATAATTCTTATCATTTTGGTAGAAATACGTATCATCTAACGTTTCTTCTTACTGTAACTCCCAAATCGAACGCTGGGGCGTTATCCCTAGCTTCAACGTAGTAAGTCCACGTGAGTTGAGCCAAAGCGGTCCCCTTTCCACCAGCTTCAAGCTCTACTTCGCGAACGCTTAGGGGCAAAATATACTCCTGCAGGGTTGTCTTATTATCTTTCCCGATATAAAATGTATAACTGGTTGAAGGCCCTTCGTCCAAAACCCCAGCGTTAGCATTAGTATTGTTACTTTTCCACGAGACTTTGACACTTGTCTGCCACTCTGATTCTTGGGAGTGTATGCCTTCCGCAAATTTAGCCAAGGCTGTGATCCCGAGTACTGTGTCTTGTGTTGATAAGAAACCCCCTTGAGCATTTCTTTGTTTCATGAGCCACCTTGCGATGGGTACAGCGTCTGAAATTTTGTCCTCTCCGTGAAGTAAATAGGTTAGCAAGGCATAAGCTGTCATCTCAACGGATGCTGGTTTAACTTTCGGTTCCCAAGGTTGATAAGGTCGCTTTGACACCTGTTGTAGAGTTTGTCTGCTGGATTTCAATGGTTCCCAGTGTTTTGTACTGTCCTGATCATTGATTTTGGCTAGACGTTCAGTCATCATGAAGAAAGAATTTTTCTCCCTGTGATCAATAAGGTGTATGAGATAAGAGATTAGGTTAACGGCATATGGGTCGTTGGTAAGCTTGTGGGTTGTGGTTTCATTTACAAGGAGTTGGACACCTTTGTCAATGACATGGTCTGTACTGAGGTCTTTGAGGTAAATTCCTGACCTTCTTGCCTCCACAAAGGTAAGAAGGGTGTAGGCTGTAAGGGAGAACTCATTTGTTGCTCCTCCTTGCAGTTCCTTATCAAAAACACGGCCCTGCTCTGCAAAACTTCCGTTGTCGTTCTGCATCTCGATTAAATACTTTAGAGACTTTAGAATCACCTCGTCGTCTATTGTTATGTATTTCTTAGCGGAGATGAAGGATCGAGTGACGAAGGCTGTGAGCCAAGTTGAACCTGCGAGATCTGATTTCCCAAAAGCTGAGAACGAACCATCGTGTCTCATATAGGTTAGCTCTTGTTGGTACCCTTTTTCAAGGAACCTAACAGCTTTACGTTTAAGTTCCTTAGTAAGACCACCGGTGGCTTTGAGATAATCTAAGATGACAATATTGGGTACAAAATTCAGCATGTTTTGCTCCCCGCACCCACAAGGAAGCCGAATAAGGTTGTCCAAGTTGGTCATAGCTGCTCCTAGAATGTCCCCTACTACTGATACCTTCAAGGAGTCTGCAAGAGGAACTCTAACCTCTGGAAATATGGCTGAAACTGTGTAAATTGCAGATTTTTCTCCGGGTAGATTCATTAATATGGCACTGTTTTGGACCTGCTTTACTCCTGGAGGCTTAACTATTAAGGTTCTAGAGACAGCATCCCCAGCCGTGGGTGTTATTGCTTGAACATTGAGATTCATGGTTCCAAATTTTTCGGGAGAGATTGGGAAAGTGACTGAAGCTATTGACGAAGGTTCCACCAACACTTCTTTAGACATTTGGTCACCTTGGGAGTTCTCTTGTTCAATAAATTTGAAGAAACCTTCCTTGTTTTCCAAAGTGACGGTGGCATTTACAGGTTCTTCCATATAGTTATGAACCATAACTTGCAACCCAAGAACTTCCCCTTTTACTATTGAATAGGGCAAATTTAAAAATATGAAGAAAGGACGGAAAACGGTTAGCTTGGTGTCCCCACTTTGAAGCCCGACTCCATACTCAGGATTGATTTGATAGCCGTTGATAACCCATGAAGTGATTGTGTCAGGGACAACTTTTTGAATTGTAATGTTACCACTCGGAGAACCTTCGAGTTCTTCCCATATCCAAGTCTCAGGAAACTTTGACCTGACCCTTGGAGGTTCGCCCCTACTGCTGGAGACTGCTTTTTCATTAGACATAAAAACATAGGCTGCTTCATTTGGCGTAGAGTCGAATTCCAGGGCTTGAGGCATTGGAGCCGCAGCACCGGATAAGCTAAATCTAACAGGTTCAAATCTTGATGGAGCCTTTTCTATTCTAGCATTCGTAAGGATGTTCAATCCGGCTTTGATAAACATTTGATAAGTGTCCGAGCCTCCCCAGTAATTGTGACCGAAACCAAGTTCATCGAAATCTCTAGCGGCTTCCGAGAGTTTTTCTTGATTTATTCCATTGTCACTCTTCAAAAGAAGGACGGATTGATCCACGGCTTTAATAGCTATGATAGAATTGGGAAGGGATACAAAAGAAATGGAGAGGTTGGACCCTGGCTCAACTGTCTGCTGTGATAAGGAGATATCCAAGGCATTTTTCCTATCCGGATTGACATCAAGTGGGATACTATCTGCAATAACTTCAAGGTTTGGTGCAAGGATTGCATAAATCAATAGCTTGGCTTTCGGACTGGAGTTCTTTACCAATTTTATTTTTAATTCTTTCTGAAGCGTTTTTTCTAGGTTCGGAATCCGTTCGGTTGAGAGAACAATGCCCCTTGCTAACAAAACAACATTCAGACTGATAAAGGGCTTGCTTGATTTAACAGAAACTCCGAACTCATCCCCTTCCTTCAGCTTATTCTCTGTGAGCAGGGTTAGTTGCATATAACTTCCGGTTGATGAAACAACCTTCCGGGGGAGGTAGAGGTTTTCTGTCACATCTTTAAAACTTATCTCTAAAGGCTCGTAGCAAATCTTAGGGTTAGACGGAGCCATGAATGTCAACTGGACCAGGCCATTAGGCGGTATGGATGTCTTAATAATCCCATCCTCAGCATTAAAAGCAAATCCATGCTTAATAGTCAAAGCATCCTCTCTTGCATCTCCTAAGGGTACATCATCCCTCGTTGAAACTTTCACTGTGACATTAAATGGAAAACCTGGCTTGATTTGTTGCGGAGTCTCAACCAGTTCAATTCTATAGGGATATTTGTACATTTTAATCGTCCTCGACTCGTTCTTAACCTGACCGGAAACTTCATCAATGCAGGAGGCCGAAACTATGAATTCTCGACCATATCCTGCAACCGCATCAGCCGGAATGTTAAGCTGCTTTTTGAAATCAAACTCAACGGAAGCCCTCCCTGTCCCTGCATCAAGGTCCACAGTATTGGATACTACTTTACTCTCTCTTTCTCCATAGTAGTAGTAATAGGGCTGCTTAAATTCCAAACTGCATCGACCTTTGACAGGCTTTCCATAGCTGTATATGGAGGATACTTCCACAGTACTTTTTGAGTCATTGTACGTGATAAAAGTTGGAGAGAACTTCAAATCAACTTTGTATTTCGGTAGGACGTATTGGTCTACAGAAAAGCTATAAGATTCCCCTCGATCATTGCCAGCTGCAGCATTATCACTCCTTACAACTGAGATCATCCAGTTGCCTAGGTTGGGCTCGGGAGATAGTTCAACTTTACTAGCAATATAGCCTCGATCCCCTAGAATAGTTACGGATCGCTTGGATTTGATTATATTTCCTTCGGGATCGGTTATCTTAACGTCTACAGGGATGTTGACACCGACCGGTTGAAAGAATCGGTTGAGCATGAGTATCCTGTAACGTACAGTCTCTCCCGGTTTATAAATCGGTTTATCCGTTTCAATAAGAATTGATGTATTCTTTAAATCTCGTTGAAGCCTTATGTACTCTTCGACAACTTGGTCCCCCGTGGACTCAGTGGCTTTTACAGTCAGATTGTAAAAGTCATCGTAAAGGTCACCGATTTCCAATGCTGCTCGAGTATTCTCAACATCATTTTGGGGGAGCGTTATTTCTTGGCTGGAAATCGTCTCATTCTTCTCCGATGTTATAATAAACTTGAATTTCACTGGAGAGTCGTATTTCTCAAGAGTTGTCAAGATTTCGTAGGTTGAATGCGGCTTAAGGGCTATGGGGGACACTGCTGTGTAGGTAAATTCGCCTAACGTTGGCTTAAGGAATGTAGCGAAAGCCAAAACCAACACGAAGGTATAAATTGAGACGGCCATGATCCACTGTGTTCTACCTCTCAGAAGGTTATGTTAACCGTTCTGAAATCAAATCGATTGTAAAATCCAAGATAAATACTTTACACTCCTTCAGCTTCCTCTTAGGAGATTAGGAATCAGTGTTGAGCTCGTTTAAAGACTAATATCCTTAGCAATGAATTAGTCACTAACGGTAAATGGTTTTTGAGCTGAGACTAACTATATTTTAACTACCGTACCGAGTCACCGAGTTATTTTTCTTAGAATACCGGCTACTTTCTAGTGCTTACGTCTCTCTCTTAATTAACATTGATCCTAGAGTTGGTAAAACCAACAGAGATAGGCAATACAACGGGCTTTTTGTTTGCTTCCCTTGTTACTGCTACTAATAAATATTACAAATCTGAATCAATCAAGTCTTTAAGAAGATTCTACTGGTTATGTGAAAAACGTATTTGATAACATTATATTCGGTGATAACAAGACCTATCAGTAAAAAAAAGTAATGAAAAAAACTCCTCCAGAATGATTCAATGGACTCTGAGCTAAGTCTGATGCCGTTGAAGACGAAGAGATTGAACACGAATTGTGTATAGTTCTGACTTGGAGAAAGAATGCCCAGCCAAGGATGATGATGTGATCTCTCTAGTTGATCGTGTTCCTAAGAAATTATTTTGACCGGAGTTATCTCTGCATAAATGTATACAAGTAAGCAAGTTACTTGCGTGTTATGTTACACATAACAAACTGTATGTATACATAAATTGCTTTAGTTTATTATAATCGCTCAGCAATTATCAAGAAATATAAGAGGCGGCCAAGGGTTATTTCCACGGAATATGAACGTGCAAGGGGCAAATATTGATTGAGGCAGGATACGACCTAGGAAAAAACAGTCTCTGCTTTGTATTTAATTCACATGACATGATGCATTGCATTCTTATATTCATACATGTTCATAAAAGTCATATTGGGCAAGGCATCATTATATCATAACCTTTTTTGATTCTAACTTGACTTACTTCATACCAAGATGGGCATAAAGTTCAGCCACGATTATTCTGCATCTATCTGCAGCAATACAATGCAATGTTGAGTTTTAGTTCCACAATTAACTATTGTTATAATGATTTCTATGAACACATCCGTAGCATACTGATTATACAAGATACTATTGAACATGATGTTAAAGTTAAGTTGGTTTTACGTCAATAAAACTAACATTTAGACCCTCCATGTCTTAAAGCACCATCATTACATAGTACTATACCGTCCACCGGCTAAAAGTTGCATGAAACTATGAGCTGGACTGAACTTGTTTATTTTAGAGACAAATCCGTGATGACTTCAGCCTTGGAGCTTTTCTGCAATTGTTATTCTTATTATGGCAGTAAAATACACAAGTTTCGTGTAGTACTACAGCCACTACTGGCAACTGGCAACAACCAATTCATCGTGTTCCACCATCACGAATCATGAGTTGAATGAAAACTGAATAAATTCTGTATTATCTGTAACTAAAAAACGACGCATTTATTCACGATATCCTGGACAGTCATGGGAAGGAGATTAAAACGCTTAAACTCGGGGGAAAGGTACAATGATTCATAATTAGTTATTCAGCAGTTGATGTCCGTAGCTCATTGAACAGGCTGAAAAAACCAGTTTACGTTCTAGAAGTTTTCATGAAACCTGTCTCCATTGCTATCAGCAGCAGTGGTCTCGGCCACATCTCCATAAAAGAAACCTTCGGAAGATATGGAACTCCTTAAAAGCCGCTTTTGGTCGGCTCTCCTGCGACTGAAAAAAATATTAAAATATGAATCTGCGAAGATGACTTTAATATTTCTTACATCATTTAGGTTTAAATGCCAGCATACTTTATCAAATATCCTCGGAGGAAGTAAAGTCCGGTGAAGATCCCCACAAACGAGAGACAAATGGAAATAACAACAACGGCCCAGGTAGAGACCCCTCCCTGCTCTATGTAAATCAAGGGCGGAAGTGTTGTTGTCAAGAATGATACTGTGGATGTCCTTATCATTGACGTGGGTTTCGTTGTCTCGGTTCCATCAGTCGAATTAATGGGGGTGGACGATGAGTCGTCAGTTTTCGTTGTTTCGGCCCCACTAATTGTTGTCATTGTTGAAACATCTACGGTTGACGTTTCCCCTTCCGAGGAAGTTGAGCTTGTATCATTTGCATTTCCTGGAGATGTTTGTTCCGATGGGACCGTTGTTTGTTGAGAGGGTTCAGTAATCCCCTCTGAGGCTGGGCTGGTAGTACTACTGGTACCTATTGTAATATTTTGGGTAGTGGTGGGTGTGGTTAGTTCTGTAGGGGTGGTTGGTTCCTTGGAGTAGGTATTTGTAGAAGGAGATGGTGACGGTAGCGGGTCTGGAGATTCTGCAGTGACTTCTTTTTGTGTTTGAACGAGAGAGACAGAGTCTTCTAAGCTTTCGTTGGAATTTTGCAACAAAGAATGACTCTCGTCATCTTTTCATATTAGAAAATAAAGTTATGATTAGTCCTTTAGACATCGATATCCTTTATTTGGAAGGATAACTATCCAATTATTTTAATTGCAAATAAAACTAGGGTAAAAATACCATAATGTTTCCAAACATCGTCGTCATCATCCATTGGAGATCCTTGTGATAAACATGAATGCGCCGTGAGCAGTGTAACTAATAGTATGGAAATTAAATAAAATCTTGGAATTTTGACTCTCATTTTTAGGAAACGTAGCAGCGTTAGCAAACTATCAGTACGAATACGATACGATGATACAAACGTGAATAATTGAATCTAATAAGGAAAGTACTTCGAGATATTGCAATTTTGTTGAGTGCGTCCCATCTGTTAGTCTATAGGTAAAGTATGCGAAACGAAATGTAATAATGGCTGTTTTAAATAAGTAATCGAACAACATAATGTACAAATGGTAACCAAATGTATATCATTCTAGTCTCCGATGACGATAACGTCTCCCTGTGTTTGCAGGAAAGTTGATCTCTCTCAGATAAGATAAAATTATTTTGTAATAAATCACAAACCTATGATGCATAGAAGAGTATGTCTGGATGATAAACCTGTAGCGATAGTGGTACATGCAAACTTTAATTCTACTAGAGAATATACAGCAAAAAAGCGTACTTAAATTCACCGTCACTCCTTAGTTCAGAATCAGACAGGTGTATGGGGAAATTATTAGCAGTTATTTAGAACAGTAGTATCAAAGAAAATGCATCAACTTGTCGTTATAATCAGCATGCCATATAAATATCTTGTTAATTCTAAGACATGCTTGCTTCCATTTCAACCTAAAATGATCAAAACCCTGAAAACCGTAAACATTGATAAAAATAAATATAATCAGGTCGTGTATTTACTATATCGTATATGATTTAACTTTCAAACGAGAAACGAATGTATTTCTAGAAAAGAAACTAGCCATCTAAAGCCCCCTTATAAGTAACAGCTACAATAAGTATCCATAAAGTATAATTAATATACGAAAGTATTTTGTGATTGTTTTCACTATTCGTCCTAACTGACAACTTGAATCCAGTCGAACGATGCTAAATTGTGATTCGCAGTTTACTTATTAATTAAGTTAGTTATACAATGAGATTTCCCAACCCAAATAATGCTAACGTTCTTGTTACATCTCAAGGCAGCTGAGCCCGAGCCTTTGCCATAATATCTTTAGCGAACCCGTTAAACATATCTGCTCCCATTTGATTGAGCTCTTCATAGCCATCCATTTCCGCCTTCATTTTTTCCATATAGGTTTGAATGTTCGGATAGTTTGAAAAATCATGTTCAACCGCACCAATCGTGGTTAGAGTTGCGATCACAGAAAAGTCAGCGATGGTTAGCGTGCTCCCTGCAGCGTAACCCTCCTCAAGATAGACTTCAAGGAACTCCAGGGCCTCGTCGAGCTTTTCTATCTTACCTTGATTTAATGGTTCCCCACTAAACAGGGTCGGGAGCTGCACATCAAAATGGATTTAGGTCATTTATTAGGAATTATATAGAAATGTAGGTATTATTAGGCATACTCTATCGTCACGTCATCCTCGTGACTTACATATGTATCAGCAAATCTGGCAAATAAGGTACCAATGTCAAAGTTCAGCCGCATATCCACCTTAGCTCGCTCTTGAGGATCTTGAGGATAAAGTGTATCATCCTTCCCGTACTTGTTTGCCAAGTATTGGATCATTGCTCGACTTTCGTTGATGTAAAAGCCATCGTCATCCAAAGTTGGGACTGAATGCTGAATGTTCATCTAGTAAGAAACAGTATGAAGTATCACTTGGAAAATTAGTTAAATTTGGAGCTGGACATCCTAGGTTTTTTGCTTCACAGCTTATTCAAAGTTCATGCGAACGCCTGTTTGTCTGCCCGTTTGCACGATAAATCATGGGTACTCTTTTTAACCATTATTGGTTTAGTCATTTGCCCATGTAATATGTTACAGATTCGTGTATCTCTCATATTAAACAGGCTGCAAAACATCATTTGTTTCATACAATAAGCTGCGGCGTATACATGAGGAATGACGGGAAATGCAGCGTGAAGCGCCCATTTTTTGCATTACCTTCAAATACTCCGGTGTCGAAGCTTCACCCGCCATCCAGTTGGTCATTATAGGATTCAGTTCCACTCCTAAGGTCCTTGCTGCAAGCATAACAGCCCTGCATGGTGGACTTGCTGGCAAATAGTAAAAATCCATAGGCATCTTGAAGATTACTTTAAATTAGACAATTACATTTCGAATTATTTTGATGCACTAATGTCAAAACTATGAGGAGTTATAGAAGGTTGCATATGGCTTGCTTTATTATTCTAACCAAATCTCTATCTCGTATAATATAATGTCTTACATTATTTAACTTCCAAGACTTTAAAACGGATAAAGTCTCGATTTAGCAGGACTTTCTTAATAGGTGTCAACTCGTAGAATGACACGTCGGAGGGACAGAACAGGAGACCACAATTAAGTAAGGCGGACAGGCTTCTATACGAGTATATGATTACATGAGTTTGCCTCTGTTTTGTTTGCTATGGCTAGAAATTTATTGATTACTGATTTCAATAAATATTTCTGCAACTTCGTTGAAAAGGATGTAGAGGTGAACAACGAGAAGGTATTTGGCATTTGTGGATTTGTAAGACACTACTAAGGCCAACTGACAACAGAGTTTTGCCTTGCTGTTTGGACAGCTAACAAAGTAATCGATTGAGTTTAGGTTACTAATGAAGTTAAACTGAGTAATATTAATGTAATGAACTACTAGTAAGTAGTAGTGTATTATTATATAGCACAGTCGGTGCTGGTAGTATTTCTGGAGTTTCCAGTCAGCAATAAGCTAACTGAAGTCATCGCTCAATAAGTAGCATGAATTCGCATGCATAATTAAGTATTTATTAGAACTAGCACAAGCATTGGGTTTTCGGTTGTAGAAATAATAGTTTTAAAATTTGAAGTAAGAAAAACCTTTTGGTAAATATCTCAGAGTTAGTTGTGACGCATAAATGTCTTCGATGTGTAGTTATCCGGTATTTTAGTTTACGGTCGATCGAATGATATGAGGCTTGAGGCTTTCCCTTATTCTTTTTTTGAACGGCAAAGAATGAACGTGGGCAGTCAAATGATGGAATGAATTTATTATTTAAAATTTGAATTGCCTAAAGCTCATCTCTTTAGAAAGAAAGACTTTCTGCAATAGCATGGCTATTTTACGCTTCGTTGCTTTTTCCGTTCTTTTCTTCTCTTTCTCCATGTCAAGTACACATTAAGCCAGGTACTTGATTTAGTGTATGCTATTCTAAAGAGATTTTCTGCATATAACTGCATTTTTCGGACTCGTTTCCTTACTAACCTGCAGTCTAGAGTCAAAATGTGTTTAAAATGATTAATGATCCTCTCTCATAACCTCTATTGTGTCGCAAATGACATTGGAGCAAAGTTATACATCACAGAGAGAAAACTGCATTATTGCAAACTGTTTAATGAAAGAGGAAAGGAAAGGAAACCATGGGAAAGGAAACCCTTCGATAGAAAGACATAAAAGTCACTGACTGTGAGCGATTGTTACTGGCAGTTGTAAGAAAAACACGATAAGACTGTACTGTGCTTAGTAAAAACGATATAGTTAATGTGAAATGCTGTAATACAAAGACCTCGTATCGAAAAGTTATTTTTTTGCAGCGAGGCAACCACCCAGACGTTTCACTGCTGCCATTTCATTTAGATCATTAGTAGCTAATTCTTTCATTTGTCAAAATAATTGCAGAATTAGAGCATTGACTTTATGGAATGAATCCAACACTGCTAAAATATCCTTAAATTGATGTAAGGATTTGAGGGACTTGTATGAATATTTCAAAAAGAATAGCTGTTTGCATAGTAAGGAAGTAAGAATGGTATTTTAAGGTAGTAGGCAGGGTCTGGTGTAAAAATCGTAATTAAATGTAATATCTATGAACGTACTGTATTTATTTTCCCCCCGTATATTATTGCAAAAAACATTCATTTTGCATAACCCATTTTGAAGGCTCGATATATTGATTTGATTAAGCATCCTCTCTGCGTCAGCATGACATTTGATTGTGGACCGGTTCGAGTGAATGTTTAATAATTTATGGATTTATAACGGAAATAGCAAGCGTTGGGCTTGTAGCATATAATAATAATAATAATTTGTTTAGTGTATAAACCCGGAAATGATTCGAATCTATAAGGTATCCGGCATTTCGTTAGCATGAAAAAGGTTAGCTCAGTTATGCTTTTTATATAAGTTTGCTAACAACACGAATACACGAGAATAGATTTCCTGGTTGCCATTTTGTTTGTTTGTTTAAAAATACTTTGACCCTGGCTCCTGGTAGAAACCCCGGTGTAATGAACAAGAATGGAATGCATAACTATTTTTTAAGCTACGTCAACCAATAAATGGAAACATTTTTATATCGACACTATCGACCGTTGTGAAATTAACCAATGGTTTTTTAAAGTCTTGCATTAGCTATTCGTATTAGAAAAAGGTTTTTTAAACCAAGAAATGAAACCTACAAATTACTAGTAAAGCTTCTGTCGGCTAATCAAAAATATGTTTCTGAAAAACGGGTTACTTAAAATTAAAATCGGTGATCTATGATTGAATTAATCATAATATTCATAATCAATAATTTATTTCCTTTAATCATGACCACAAGAAAAGCTTATAATTAATACTGATATTGAGATATGTTTTATAAATCCCGAATTTTCATTTAATATCAAATTGTCTTCGATAAATGGTGACTTTCCACACAATACAACTTGCAAACTAGGTAGGCACTAACTATATCATCACCAATTTTACTGTTTCAAAAGTTTAAGCTTTGCTCAACGCTGCTTTGGCAAATGCTCCGAATTGATCTGCTCCAGCTTGATTCAGCTCTTCATATCCATCCAATTCTCCCTTGCATTTCTCCAAATAAGCTAAACTCTTGGGAAACTTGGAGAGATCATGTCCAGTAGCGGAAATTGTGCTTAGTGATGCCAAAATAGCAAAGTCAGCAATGGTAAGATTACTTCCAGCAACGTACCCATTCTCAAGATAAACTTCAAGATACCCAAGAGCTTCATCTAGCTTGTCCACCTTATCTTGGGCTAGAGATCCACCACCGAACATGACCGGGTACTAGATAGTTGTAAATATAAAAAGCATTTCTTATTAAAAGTTACAACTTTTACAAACTTTCATAACAAAAGTGAATTTTCTCAAAAAAATCTTACATATGTATCCCCAAATCTTTGGTACAATGTTCCCATATCAAAGTAAAGCTTCATGTCAACCTTGGCTCGTTCAACTGGATCCTTTGGGTATAGCTTGTCATCTTTTCCATACTTGTTGGCCAAATACTGAAGCATTGCTCGACTCTCATTGAGACAGAATCCTCCATCATCCAAAGTAGGAATAGTGTGCTGAAGGTTCATCTACAAGGGGAGACGAATTCAATAAAAAACTTTTACTTTAAAAAAGCAGAAAGTTACCTCGGCACATCCTGTACAATAATAGGGGATAAAGAATGAATTAATCGTTGGTTTACCTTGATAAATTCTGGAGTTCGAGTATCTCCAGCCATTGGATTGGTGATCTTGTGGTTCAAAGTAACGTCCAAAGCTTTAGCTGCAAGAAGTACGGACCTGCAGGGAGCACTCATTGGAGCGTAGTAGTAATCGATCGACATCTTGACAGTTCTTCTAATGGAAACCAAAAGACAGCAAAATGGATGTTTGTGAATTTATTAGCTGGTTGGTTTAGTGGTTAGCTGGTTTCAATGGTAATTCAGAGTCTACTATGGCAGGGTATACGACAAAATGAAATCGTATTATTTTTCTCGTTAATAAAAGGTTTTCCTAATTAGATTTCTTGCCATAATATTGTATTCAATATTTAAACAAGGAACGATACTTCCAGCTACAACTTACAGTACTTCGAAGGCTAGGCATATTTGTCAGAAAAATCAATAATCAACAGCCCTGAGAAAATTAATTATTTAAACTAATCAACCAACCTAGAAATGGGAAGTTTTGTCCTTTATATTACGAGTACCCTGCCAACAAATTGATAGCACTTGGTGCAATTAATTAAATACGAACATGGTTGATTACACCTGCCGGTACCAAATAAAATCCAGTACATTTTTGCTTACAGTTCATGTATTTATTCACTTCATTCTTGGAAAGAGTAAAAGGTGTATTAAAGTTTAGACATTTATTTATTGAAAGTTGCGTGGTTTTGCTACGGTTAGAAAGCTACAAGTTCGCTTCACTGCATGCAATAATAATTTATGTCAAACCTGTAAACCTAGGCAAAGGCAAAGCACGAGTAAAGCCAGGTTACATTATTTTCTAAATGCTAAATCCATACCTACATCTTTCCATAAAACAGTAGCCTTAGCAGAGTTTTACCTACGATATGCATACTCCCTTCCCTACATATAGTAAAACACGGCAGGTGTGTTCATTAATCAGGGTAAAAAATTGCCAGGAATACTTCGGCAAATGTTCTTCATAAACCCGTCTTTTAGCCGGAAATTCGTGTACCGTATTTCCCGTTTTAATTACCTCTAGGGCCTTTATTACTTCGAAGGGAAAATTAGAAATTCTATTAACATGCATAAGATAGGACTTTTAACATGAAAGGTAGGGGAATTAAACCGGAGGGGGAATTATTCAGGGGGAGGAATTAAAACGGGAAATACGGTACTATTCAGCCTTGTAAATCTTAAAAGCTCCAAACCTTGTCCAATTCATAGCTAAGGGTAAGAATTAACATGAAAAAAACTGCGGTGAAGGTGAAACCTTAGCTTAGATATTTTACAGGTAAAAGTATAAAAAAGTCTTACGGAGTTTAGGATTAAACTTTCCACCGGAAACAGGTTGAACAATTGTTCTTCTAGAGGAAATTGTTGAAATGTCTCGCCTTACAGTTTGATCTCGATGTCGCTCGGTGGAAATGAAGTTGCAGAATGACAGTCGCAAAATCGCGTAAGCAAAGGAACTGAAGACAGCTAAGAACTTCTGTTGTATGAAACTATGAAACACAATGTGTCTGGATAGCAAAAGCTCATATTCATACTGCTATCTTTTTACAGGCAAAATGTATAATATAATAGTCCACTGGTGAATGGATGGATAGACCTCAGAAACTGGAACTGACTGACCGATGCTAGATTGTATAACGTAGGCGTTACACTATGCAGTACAGCCTGGAGCTTGTGGTTTTATCTATGCAATTTAAAAAGTGGAATGGCTTAAGGTCTAGTACACTCGTGCATATTGTAGCATTTCAGTTTAGTCAGTGGCGACGGCAATTAATTTAATTATGGAGCATCCATCCCCCTCCTCTCTATAAGCATTCTTATTTCAAGGACAAATTGCTTTTTGTAGTGTAACCATAGTTTTGTAGTAGACATTCCATGCATTATCTTGTACGATGCAGGTCCTAAAACTGAAACGGGTTGGCAATGGAATGAAGCTAACTCAGTAAACGGATCGACCTTTCAATCACTCATATCCTTTATTTATATGGATTTGGACATTTGGAGTAATCACAATTGCCCACCTACCTTACTGAACTGTAACCATACCTTACCTGGAGCTATAATAGTTTTATTTAGATTTTCATTTCTTGTAATATACAGTAGACAGTTTGTTTAAATTTTTTGTAGATAGATAACCTGGTCCTTCAAGATAATCGAGGGATATTAGGCTAATCGTCATACTTTCTTGTTGGGTTGAAGCTATAATAAGATAAACTCTGCTTTTGCTTTAGCATGCCATATGAATAAATAGAATCGCCTGTTTGCAAAAGCTCATTGTTTGAAAATTATCCATTGCAAAACCTGGATTCAAATCTATTAAAGCTAAGTTAAGAACGTAAACACGACTGATAGTAGAAATTCAAATATATTTCTTGAGAGGGTTGTCCAAATCGATTAGTGATTTCGGATTTACCTCAGCAACTAACTCCATGAAGCCATAATTCATACTACACTATTCTAGAGTACTTTGCCAGCGTATTTTCTCGTTATAGGTTGTAACATATTAGTCTAAGCAGCATATTATGCCAGAGTAGAGGCAGAGAAAATTTATGAACACAAATGATGAACCGAATGATTATTACCTTATTTGCATTAACCTGTCGTTATTCAATCTTCCCTGTAGCTGTAGCTCAAACCCTTATATTTGCTAAAAGTAAATTTACCTGCATGTTTTCATATTAAATAGACGTCTTTCACTGTCACTGTCGGATATAAACAGTAGGCTAGCTTTAAGTAAGATGCAAATAAACACGGTAATACAGGACATACTTTAGCAAGGTAATAGAGACTTTCTATTTTGAAGAAACTACAGATTTAGTTTTAGCAGTTATTGAAAAGCATAATTCATAAAGGAGACCAAGTTGTACAAACCAATTTATGAATTTTAGCAAGAATCAAGAAGCTAACGAAATTTGATACCAAAAGTTTAAAACGTTATTTTTCTTTTGCATAACAATTTTCATTCGTCTTAGCTTACTGGAGTACTACTCAGCATTTATCTTTCCAAACAATTACTCAAAGTCTGCAAATCCAAAATCCAATGCAATAATATGCCATGAGATAAAATCCTTGAGTGAGAGCTAGAAATATTGAATTTCTGCAAATAACAACAGGATTGTAAGGTAGCAACTGTGTAGATATCTTATTTTGCTTGTTCTTGCAGGAAATTATGTTTCTTTGCAAATCAAATCATTTGAGTACTGTCATAACCGAAACTAGGCAAATAGATACATAAGCTATAATAATACAATGGTTTGATTGCTATTTTTATGCTGTGTTATTCCATTACATTAGGGTTCGATCTAAATACACTATCCACTTAGCGACTAGGTTATGAAGCTATGATGCTGTGAGTCATTCTTGTTCGTCAACGCTTATTTGCCAGGTTTGATGTTAGGTAAAGTTTGATATTGAAACTCTAGGCAGGTTAACCAATGAGGAGTAATACAATACAGCAATATCTGTTCTGTATCTGTAATTTTATTATAGAACAACTTTGA
This sequence comes from Hydroisotoma schaefferi, assembly GCA_034682405.1. Lineage (NCBI taxonomy): Eukaryota > Metazoa > Arthropoda > Collembola > Entomobryomorpha > Isotomidae > Hydroisotoma > Hydroisotoma schaefferi. Next base: position 41,575 of record JAQFZX010000669.1, read on the forward strand.
GGAGTATAATTCAATGCCGGTAATTATCCAATACGAAGGTGATAAATATATCATCCAGAAGCACGCAAAGTAGCAATTTAATCTTAATTAATTAGCTTGTTTAAGTAGCTTTACAACAAAACTCGTCTGGTTGGAAAATTATCGAGCAGAAAATCTTCAAATAATATTTTGAAGCAAATGTCTGTGATAAGAATTTTCAACCGTTTGATATTTTAAAATTCTTCAACCCAAAAACGCTGAATTTTAAGATTCTATAATTATTAATTGTAATCTTTTTCCGATACTAGCTTTACAGATATTTTAAGATAAAATCATTGCTAAATAAATTGAGACTAAATCCCCAAATTCTGGCAGAAAATTCACAGTATGCTAAACGTCCACGTATGAAAGACTAATTATATCCTCCAATCCAAATAAAGACAGTAAAACTGTTCATTTATATGTTTTAGTGGTAAACTCACTTTGAATGACATGCGATCCTTTAAATAGGTATTATTACCTGATGGAGCAAGTAAATCCAATCCAGATCTATAAATCTTAAGTTGGAAAGCTTTGACCTCGTTTTATTCCAGGTTTAACATACTCCCTGTTTATTTGTACACAATCAGGGCATACCCTTAACGATGTAATTTCCTAGAGGCGAACACCTATGCATGATGGAATAACCATAGGCCAAACAGTTTTCGAGTGGAGAAATAAATATGTTTATAACGAATAGAATAAAAGTGTATTTAATCAATACAATCTAAATCACCCTGTGACCAGTGGGGAGCTTTATAGCAGCATTTTATTCGACAAAGGATTCTTAGACACGCTTCACTTGAATTATTACACTTTTATATGCATCTATTAGCCATTCCGTAGGAGAAGTTATTGTTGGTCGAACTCAAAACTCTTTTATTCCCTTACATTTTATAGAACTTGCATATCAAAGAAATACTACCAAATTCTTGTAAAGTAAACCTTTCTTCTGGATGGAGAAAGTAGGAGTGCTTCATATATTTTCTATATAAATGACCTTATGACTATATTCAGAATTCTGTTTGCAAATAGTATTACACTAACTTCCTGCATTAATGTCTATTTGTTCAAAGTATATGCAACATATTGTAGCAATCTAAGTGTAGTGTTCGCTAGTAATTTTATGGTCTACAGTGACATGATGAATGAGTTGATTCAGAGTGTACCAAACTTCATTCGATAACACGCATAATGCAACTGTGTGCTTTATTTTATGCATGGTAGAGAAAGTAAGTAAATATATATATATATTCCTGGAAAGAAAGTCCTGTAAGAAGTTATCGTTCCGTAGTAAGTTCAAGCAACTTGTGGACTTCAGTCCCTCCTCAGTGAAATTTCAGGTGTTTTCAAAACTATCGCTTGGACTGATTGACTATTGAATAGTTGCATCTTGTTGTACTCGTGAAATTTTTTATATCAAATCTGATTTTTTTCCGAATTGTTAGATTTTAAATCTGTAGTTTGGGATTCATACTAATTAATCAAAGATTTGCTTGAAAAGCTACTTTAGATATGAATTTTAGGAAACCAAACTATAACCTTTGTTGACAGTTAGAATTAGTAGTGTTAGCATTCTATATTATGCTTACTTAAATAAAATGAAATGTTATAAAGACTTTTAATAGCGATTGAATTGATCACGTAACGAGTCTAAGTGAGATAATTTGTAAAGTGTCATAATTTATTACATGGTATTGAGAACTAAAAAAGCTGTAAAAGTAAACATTTACAATGTGATTAGATTTACTTGAGTTTCAATCGACAGCAGAAATAGTTATCGGATCTGATTCAACAGTAAGTGAGCCATAAATGTATTTTTTTGTTACTATTGAAAAGCAGGTACAAAATAATCGTCTACATATCTGTGTCTGCATAGAGCCTAAACACTTGTTGGATAAAAAGTGCATAAAGTTGATTGCACACGAATTGCATTGAAAATGTCACTATTCATTTAAGGAATGGGTATGGTTGATTGATAGGGAATTCAATACACGGAAATCATGGTTCATTGCCTGCTAGATACGCTAAACCCAGCTCTTTAAAAAAGTTCTCTCGAAACCTTTTGTCATAAAAACAGACGTTGTAATATACCTGATATAGAGATGAATTAGTAATGCTTCGTTTAGACTCGCTTAAATAACGCTTCAATTTTTAAGACATCCTTTGGCCTCGTTTTACCTGCATAGTATTCAATCAACAGCGACTGTCAGGCTCAGAGTTGTCTTCAGCGTCGTATTCTTTTGTATACAAAAATAGTTGACACCTTGTACATATCTCTTGGCTATAATCATGCTGTATAGTTTCCATTCCATGATACTTTTGCATTTATACAGTGGGACAGTGTGCAACTCACGTACCAGAAAGTATAAAAAACATTGACTTTCCTGGAAAGAAGTTATATAAATCCCATCAAAGTAAGGTGGACGCTGTTGCAGACATCATCTTGGATAAGAAGAAGGATCCCACTGCAACTGATAAGGATAAGAAAGGCGCTGAGAAAGGAAGTGATACTAATTTGTCTGCTGTTGGAGCCAGAAATTTGTCCGCTTGTACTACTGCTACTTCATCAAGCCGCAATTCTTTTGCAAAAGGCAAGAAAGACGGTTATAGTTGCATAAAAATTGACATAATGGGCAGTATTTTGGGAAAATACGGGCTTTATGTAAATATGCATATTTTGGACAGGTAAAAAAGTAGGAATCGTCATGGGTTTAAAGCTCTACCATATTTCTGACAGTCCTCCATGTCTAGCTGTGAGAATGGGGCTCAAGTACTTAGGGCTGGAGTGTGAATTAATTGATGTAGACTTCCTGAATGGTGAGCAGGCTTCTGAGGACTATAAAAAAGTAAGAATTGGGTACTCTGGAGTTTCTCCGAAGAATTGAGATTTTATTCTCTGAAGATGTCCCTAAATGATTGAAGGAATGAATTTTGTACTTTTAGAAAAATCCTCAAGGTGAAATACCACTTCTAGATGACAACGGATTTCTGTTAAGTGAAAGGTGAATATTTTCTTTTAAACATGTCTGAATTTAATTTAAAACTCGTTTATGTCGCAAAATGCTTAGAGTATGGATGATTTCGGATGACCATTGTTTTTACTACCTATTGCAGCGTGGCGATTCTGCAGTACCTTGCTGAAAAGTATAAAGTAGACGGGAACTTTTACCCGAGTGACCCTCAACAACGGGCTGTGATCAATCATCGTCTGGCCTTCCATTTAACCACGTACTACAAGGCCATTGCCGAATATGTAGTAAGACGTGCATACACTTTTTATTTTATAATGAACAGAAACTAATTGCTCGAAACCAAGCTTCTAAAATACCCAAACTTTGGCTACAATCATTGCAGAGGTGTGTTGTATATTCTCATCCGGTTTAGCTCATTATTAAGGTCCAACTAAGAACTGTAACCGTTAGTGAAATAAGCATTGGGTTCGTGTTTGTTAAAAATTAATACTATACAATAATATTTCCAGCTTCTACCACTGTGCTATGCTTATCCAAGGACTGATGATAATCTCAAGAAGGTCAACCATGCAGTTGGAGTTCTGCAAGAAATTCTAAGTCGGCAAAATGGCTCTTATATTGCTGGAAGTAAGTAGTTAATTCAAGTACACGAGAGCTTGACTGCATGGGCTAATTTGTTTTTAAGGGTAGTATGCAGGAAGTGATTATTCCCAAGTAGAAAACATTAAACATCGGATATAGACTAGTAGTTTATATTTTTTTGACTTGAAATAATTCCCCTATGATATTTGCTACGCTGCTTGGATGCATATTTCATCGAAAAAAGACATTAACTTTATAACAGTTACTATACTTTGACCTTGCTTAATTAGGTGAACTCACCATCGCCGACCTACCCTTCGTAATGGGTACAGTCCTCTTGGAAGTGATAGGATTCAATTTAAGTCCTTACTCAAAGGTCAAGTCGTGGTTTGAGGGTTTCAAGACAAATCAGTCGGAACTCTGGAAGTTGGCTAATCAAGGGCTCATGGAGTTGAAAGCGTTTGAAAAAAATCCACCAGATTTGTCACACCTTAAGCACCCTTTGCATCCAACAGACAGGACGATACTTAAGTTGGAAGAATCGATGATAAATGTTGAAACTGTTTCACCTCAACCTGCTGTAGAAGACCCTATTGCACCTGAAGAAGAAGAGGGTGAATGAAACAAATGGTGGATTAAAACCGAAATGATTCAGTTTAATTTACTATTTAATTTCTATTGGAAGGAAGCTAAAATTTTAGTTTCTTAAAGCACTACTAAGCATGCTTTTTTAAATAGTACTCATAATTGAGCAAGTTCCGTTGATCTGTATTTCATTAGCTTTCATGCAAAATTAAAATGAAGTAAGCTTATTCGAGTTTTGTTTAGAGAAATATCAATCTGAATTATGTCTGAATAAACGGTAGTGCTTCAAATACGATATGGGCGTAATTAGATTTGTTAGTTACCCGTATTTCTGCATTTCTTCCTGATAAAAACTGCCATGTTGGAGTATATTTTCGACAAAAGATAAGCATACGGTCCTTACAATTTGATAAGTTCAGTTCATGGTCACGATCCCCACCGCATTGTATAATTTTAGGCTTGACCATTGTTAAATTGGTTATCAAAGAGTAAACCAATTAGTTGGTCACCATCTGTCTAAGGTGTACCCGTCTAAATCAGTTGTTTCCTATCACCTAACCTAGCGCTTATCAGAGCTTTCTGTAATATCTTTAGTTGCCTTCGGTTGGTAAGCAATAATTAGTTGGATTTGATTCAAACTTGCAAATATCTAAACACATAATTCCACTTAGAAGCTTATCTTGATCCTTGGTTATTAGCTTACTAACTTTAGTTTATGTCAAGTGGTTATCTAGCACGGTTGGATTTGCATTTGGCTCATACATCTTTCGACAACTCGATAGAATTTTATATTCTACGTTTTGGAAAAAGGGAGAGTAAAATTAAGAATTTTTTTCAAAATGTCGGGACAGGGGATGTTTTTGAGTAATAATAATATACACGACTCCAGCAGTGATATTTCAACTCGTTCATCGTCCATAATTTCTAACACACACCCGACTTCTCCGATAAGAAGGGCCTTCAGCCCTCTGGGAGTCTTTGCGAAGGTCTTCGGCCTATTTCCTCGCTATGACTTTTCGTTTGTGGAACGCTTCGAAGGGAAGAAGGGGATCCGGATCATCCATATACTTGACTACTTGTATTCTTTCCTAATCCTCTCTTTCATGGGGGGAGGTGCCCTTCTTTGCACCATACAGCCTCCAAACCTTATCAAGAGAATTAAAATCGAGAAAAAAGGCGAGGTGATGGATTTCTACATCAATCTAGCAGTCATATATGCCACCATGGCTATGGGAGTTATGTCCTTACTTTTCTTTCCATCCAAGGGACCAAGAATTCTACGACTCCTTGAACATTTTGCAAAATTGGATGAAGTTTTGGAGTTTAAGGAACACACACGAGAATTTTGGTTCGCTGTGAGGATTTTGATGCATATGGCGTTCATCTTTCTGGGTACTAAAATTAATGTTATCAAATAAAGAAAAGTCAATTCGAAGGGGAATTTTATAAGACTTTTATAAGAACGATTTATTGAAGTGGTCTTGGTCATGAAACTAGCTGTTTGGTTATATACCCCTGGCTGAAGCGCTGCATAAAATAATAACGGTCAGACCTAGGTTTTTTAAAGTCACTTCACTAGCTAACGTGTAGGATACTTTTAGGCAGTCTTCTAGCGTTCGGTGGACTGTACGTACTGGAAGTAAGGATGGATGAACAGAATTCTGTAACGGATTATTTAATGTCACCTGTAATGGCTGGTGAGTTTGTACGAGTTATAATTTACTATTTAAGAGACATTAAGTTGACGGTAATGTCTTTAGTAGCTGGAGTTGCCTTGCTGGTCCCAACGGGACTAGTAGTCTTCTTTTTAAACGCATTGAATCTTCGACTCTGTAACTTAAGCCAAATTATGGAAACGGTTTTGGAGAAGGTTACCCCATCGTACTATGCCTGTACCGGATACTACGACTATGGCAAGGAGTTAGAGTCCCAAATGGAGAACGTTCAATTTGCCCAAGATTTGGAAAAGCTAAGAATATTTTACATAGAGTTGGGTAGCTTGGCCAAAGAAGTTGGGTGCATATTTGGACCCCATTTGGCATCGGATGTCTTATATTCGATCACGGGATTAATTCTTTACACCTACTATTTGATCTTTATGGGCCACAGTACGATTACAAATTGGTTTATATACGTTATACTGGATTTGTTTTTGGTATTTAAGTTGTTAACTATGGCTAATTTCGCCCAAGGGATCTCCTGCTATGTAAGATTTTCTTTGTAAACTGAAATGAGATTGCTGAATTTATGCTATACAGGGTAAACTTGTATTTCTAGGGAGCATCATCCATACAAAAGCTGAGGAAAGTGTCTCTTTTAAAACTATCTTCATCAAGTCAATTGCAAATTCAAATGTTTATTGACGCTCTGGAGTCTCCTATAAAGATAAATGCCGCAGGTTTCTTCACTATTGATCGGAGGTTGATTACATCGGTAAGCTTCCTATTCCTCATTGAGGATTAAAGATTAAGTTATCTTAGTAAAGATTTTGATGGGGCTATATCATCTGAATTAAATGTAGATCTTGGGTGCAATCACTACTTACTTCATCATCCTAATCCAGTTTAAGGTTGGAGATGTGAAATCGGAACTGAATAAAGCTTTGACCAAAGTCTGTAACGTATCTGTCGGATCGCCAAGTGCAATTCGTTCAATTTCCTAGCGATGCTCAGGGATGCCGTAGTAATTTCTGCGAAGGACGT